>VWYO01020127.1:107575-127677 GCA_013400275.1 Rhadina sibilatrix
AAAAAAAGGAGGATTTAGTGGGGTGTCAACTAAAAACTTCTCATCAAATGCATGCATGTATTTGAAAGCAAATAAACCGCTTTGATGCTGCTCCGCGGTGATGTCTGCAGCTCAGCAGAGAGGACAGGCAGGCAGACTCTCACATTAACAGGAGAGGTGGGAGATTCAAAACTGGAGATGAAGAAAGCGCACACTTGTACTGAACTTTCAGAACAAGTTATTCCAGTTTAACATTTTTCTTCCTGAACTGACATGGCATAAATAAGAACCGATGAACTAATGAAATGCAAAGCTTATCCCGAAGCATGAAAGTATTATAATTGTGCTGCGCTTTGCTAATTTTAGAAGATGGAGAAGAATGACTATACTATAATAAGTCAAATGTAAATAGACAAGGCCATCCAATCACCCACAGTGCATGCAGCCCACATTACTCAATTCTTCTCTGCATCCTCTCAGTTTAAGGCAATAAGAGCAGCAAGAGATTCCTCTACTATCTCCAGTTTGCTAGACAAACCTATTCTACTGCAGAGTAAATTTAATATTTACCATTCACAATTTCCTTTACTTCGAGGCTGAGCTTCTGCCTGTGGGTTTCTCGACACACAGGCATGTCAGACAGTGCAACACAGAATTGTAAAGTCTAACGCCTTCACAGTGCTCCATGCTCCTCGCTGGCTCCACTAGCACCTCTGAACCCCAGGGAAAGCCAGATTTTCGTCCCTATGGTACCCACACAAGGGGCTAACATCACTATAGTCTGAAGATGGCAGTTTCTTACATGGCACACAGAATATTTGGACTGAAAAATTCAAATAATGAAAAAAAATAAAAACAAAACCACCAAAAAACCAAACTACTGAGAAGTTTCAAATGAGGCAACATCTTCCCTTCTAGCTACTATTTCCAGATAAAAATCACTATGGGCCATGGCCTCTCCTGTTATAAAACCAGCATTTTGCACAAACCTTCTTCCTGTAACACAGATTATGGAGGTCAGATAACTGCTCAGAAATACTGAGACACAAGCCACATGGTAAACTACACATAAATATATGTTCACTATCTCCACTTTAAGTTACCCTAAGAAGCTCTGAACAATCCATCCCAAGCAAACTATGATAAGCACATTAGGAAGGCTATCAAAATAGGAAAAGTCAGGAAAATCAAAGATTATGAAGCTACATTTACTTGCAACCTTTTGGGAGAGTAGGGAGAGCAGAAAAAAACATCTGGAAATGTACTGCTTCAGTGGAGCTGTATTTTTAGTTTTCTGATTAAATTTTATTGTTGCTTTCATGTTAAAATTAAAATATTTCATTTTTACTGTGACAGAAATACTAATTCAATATTTCTGTTTTATCAAAACATTTTTCTACACAGGTCAATAAATCAATGCATTATAATTAAATACTTCAATTTATCTAGATAACGATTCTGAATAACTGTCTTGAGGGAAATATCAACTCTTATGAGGAACTTCAAATTCTTAAAGACAAACAAATATTACATGCTAAAGGGACAACAAAAAGCAATTCTAGGCATCAAAGCCCAAAATTTTTACAACAGACCTAATTCTACAGCCGAAGCAGTTCTCATGAACAGAACTAGCAAAAAGTATATTAACTACAGAACTTGGTTCACAACCAGACTAATTTAATGTTTTTCTCTTCAGCACAATAGCTATCAACTTACAGTAGCTCTGATTAACTGGCTTGCTTGAAAAATCTTTCCTAGATTTTGTTTCGTATTAACTCATGAAGCTTAGTCAAAGAGGAAAAGAAAGTTTTCCTTAGCATTGGAAGTGTTATGCACAGTGACTACTACATTCTTATTACACTAGATCTTTTCAGTGAAAGAAGCTGTTCAGAGTAGCTATATTATATGAAATGCCAAAAATATTCTTGGGATGAACTCCAAAAGGTCACCAGAAGACCAATAAGGTAGTGAGCTTGGGAAAGGGGTTTAAAAAAAGGAACAGTAAGTCACCTCACTTGATACAAACTGTCCATCAACACATTTTCACTAATCTCAGAACAATCCAGAAGACCGTCAATAAGAAAGTCTGCAACTCCCATTTGCCTCTGTTAGGAACTCAGGTCCCTTGATTTAATTTTTTAATACAAAAGGCTGGTATTACAGTATTTTTTGAGCGTGCCTGATTTCCCACAATCTGCAAAAAAAAAAAAAAAAATTGGTATCATCATTCTGAGGTGTGTCTGAAAAGCACAGAGATTTCAT
Source organism: Rhadina sibilatrix (assembly GCA_013400275.1). Classification (NCBI taxonomy): domain Eukaryota; kingdom Metazoa; phylum Chordata; class Aves; order Passeriformes; family Phylloscopidae; genus Rhadina; species Rhadina sibilatrix. The sequence goes on from VWYO01020127.1 coordinate 109,817, forward strand.
GTGCCATTAGTGTGTCATGGCACAGGGGCATATTTTGTTAATGCTGGTATTTTTTGAGTGTGCCTGATTTTCCACAATCTGCAAAAAAAAAAAAAAAAATTGGTATCATCATTCTGAGGTGTGTCTGAAAAGCACAGAGATTTCATGTGCCATTAGTGTGTCATGGCACAGGGGCATATTTTGTTAATGCTATGTAAGATATTACAGTGCATTCACGTAGCTCTGCAGACTTTACCACACTCACCCAACAAGACAGGCGAGTTTGGCTTATACAATACGTAAACAAGCCTTAGAGCAAACATGCAGTAGAACAAGTTGAAACATTGGTTACATTAGTTAAACCTCATTACACCTGAGTAGCCTCTTCATTTCCAGTTATTCCCATTAAGAACACTGCAGGTTAGCAAGATCAGAAAATAACAAGTCATCACCTTCTCCACCCCCCTCCCAGACTCCCCTTCCAGGAATACTTTGCACAGATTGATGCAGCAGAACAATTGGAGAGTGCACAAACAGGTCTGGACCACTTCCAACTTGCTTTCCCATCAATATGCAGACAGCTTTATCTTTCTGCCCCAATCAGGGTCATTGTAAAACTCAAAACATGCAGCCTGGTCAGTTTTAGCTCAACCAGCAGCAGCCCTCGGTGCCTTGATCTGTGTCACTATGTGCAGGATCCTGGTGAAGGGACTCACAGAAGTATTTCCTCTTGGACAGCACCAGTCTTGGACTACATCATCAAATCACAGAATATTCTGAGTTGGAAGAGGTGGCATAAAGGATACAGGGTTTACCTCCTGTGTACAGTAATTAATTTTGCTTTGTCACACATCATACTTAGAGAATGTCTCAGAGACTTGTGAAAATAGAAAGCAGCAGTCCCAGTGGTCATGTCACCATTGTCAATGTATCTTCCAGCTCCCAATCACTTCAGACTTGCCTGACACAGTTTGGGAGAAAAGTACCTGATAGAGGCACACTCCAGGGATGACACAACTGATGCTGTCAAAGCACCTGAAGACTGAAACTTTCTACCCCATTCAGATGAGGGAACGCATGCTGTGAATTCCATTGCCTTCAGGTTTTGTTATATTAAAAATAAAATTAAAAAAACCTAATTATTTTATTATTAGAGTAGTGAGATCATCAAATGAAAGAAAATTTGGCTTTATAGTTAAAATTGCATTCCTTCAGGGGTCAGCTTTCATATTTGTGTTTGCTTTTATATCTCAGTGGAATTCGAACCACGCACTCTATTTGGGGCTTTACTGAAGGATGACCACAAAGAAATTTTGCAGCTGATACAGAGGACAGCAGCTTATCTTGGCAATGCTCCCAAAAGAGCAGAGATAATTCCTGTGCTCACCAGACTCTATTCTGTCAATTGTTCCTATGAACAAATTCAAGCCATTTTGGCCTTCATGGATGTCCATATGGGCAAAGTCCAAATAACAAAAGAATCTCTTAATCTGCCCAGATTAGACTAAAAAAAGGCAATTACATGTAAAGCCTGCTACATGCTTTTCAAGCAGAGAAAGGGATGTTTTCCACCATCAAGTCTACTGAAAAATTTCTATATAGTTCCTTCCTTCAGTATAGACATAAGAGCATTTCACAAAAATACAAAAGTGAATAGAATAACTTCACAAATCCTTTGTACACATAATAGAAGAAATCAATCTTGATTGAGAACAGAATCAAAAAAACACCCTCTAGTTCTAATACTTCAGAAAATAGTTTTATCACTTAATCCCAAACTTAGTGCAGAGTTTAAAACCAGAGATAAATCTGCTAGAGTAGGCAGGAAAAATAATAATATTTAAGTCTCTATAGAGATACATATATGTATCATGAATGACTTTAAATACAACTTTCAAGGAGACTGCATTTTATGAATCTATGAAGAAAAAATAGTTGTGGCATTTAGAGATATACAGGCCAATCCTGATTAATATCTTTATCAATGATCTGGATAAAAGGTTCAAGTGCAGCCTCAGTAAATTCACAGAGGACACCAAGCTGTTTGGGAGTGTTGATCTGCTGGAGGGCAGGAAGGCTCTGCAGAGGGATCTGGACAGGCTGGATCAATAGGATGAGGACAATGGTGTCAGGTTCAACAAGGCCAAGTGCTGGGTCCTGCTCCTGGGCTGCAACAACCCCAGGCAGCAACACAGGCTGGGGCAGGGGCTGGAGAACTGCCCAGAGGAAAAGGACCTGGGAGTGCTGGCCTGCACCAGCTGAACATGAGCCAGCTGTGCCCAGGTGGCCAAGGCGGCCAGAGGCATCCTGGCCTGGATCAGCAATAGTGTGGCCAGCAGAGCAGGGCAGTGATTGTCCCCCTGTACTGGGCACTGCTGAGGCCACACCTCGAGTGCTGTGGTTTGGGCTCCTCAATAAAAGAAAGACACTGAGATTCTGGAGTGTGTCCAGAGAAGGGCAATGGATCTGGGGAAGGGTCTGGAGCACAGGTCCTGTGAGGAGCAGCTGAAAGAGCTGGAGCTCTGTAGCCTGGAGAAAAGGAGGCTCAGGGAGGACTTCATCATCCTCTACACGTCCCTGAACTGAGGTGGTAGTGAGGTGAGGTTGGTCTCCTCTACGAATCAACAAGAAATAGAAGAAATAGTCTCTAGTAGTGTCAGAAGAGGTTTAGACTGGATATTAGAAAAAAAACTCTTTATAGAAAGGGTGGTCAAGCACTGGAAAAGACTGCCCAGGGAAGTGACAGAATCGCCATTCCCGGTAGAGTTCAAACCTCATACAGATGTGATCCTTAGGGACACGGTTCAGTGGTGGACATGGCAGTACTGGTTTAATAGCTGAGCTCAATTATCCCAGAGGTCTTTTTCAACTTTAATGATTCCAAGAATATGATTAGCAAGCCTGACACCAAATATATATATTATATATATTTTTAAAAATTTTATATGTATATAAAAAAACCCCAAAATGACACCAGCTATAGTTGGCTCTGTCTGGAAATGCCTACATGCCCAGCCAATGGTGAATGTGGGCAAGGCCACCTACAAGTTCCTGGAACGGGCAACTCTAGTGGCAAAGAGACTTAAACACCAGGAAAATATTGGGCATATATTAAAGGAACAGAGATGTCAGCTGCAAAGACAACTGCCAAGAAAACAGAAAATACACTTAGTTTGGTAGCAAAACATTAGTGGTAGTAGTATACAAGAAGACAAGTCTGAGAAAAGGCAGCATTTAGGAGCAGAGAGATGGAGTGTGTGCCATTGATGCAAAGTTTGCATAAAATGAGCATGAGGAGCCATCCACAGCCAGATCAATAGCAAGGCAGAGCAAAGATGAACAGATACAAGCTGACACAGAAGCTGCAGATCTTGAAGGGAAAGTGAGACCAAAAGGAAAAGGAAAAAAAGAGAAAATAAAAGGCTGCAACCTTTTAGGAAAGACATTAATTAGGTTACAAGAGCAGCAGGGCATTATGTCACAAGGCTAAATACAAGAGTTCAAGCAAGGAGTTTTTGACTGCTTCCAAGTGAATAAAGGTGAAAAGGGAAAAAAAAAACCAAACCAGAATGAATGAGTATCAGCTTGGAAAAGGTCACCTGCAGGCCTCTGCAGGCATCTGCAAAAGTCATGAGAAAAGACTGAGCCAGGTTAAAGCAAAGGCTTCACCTTCTGGGAAGGCTCTTAGCTCTGAATTCTTCTCCAGCTGACCCTTCACAGATAACATTCTGGGTACACTGCAAGACTTTCTTTCTTTCTTTCTTTCTTTCTTTCTTTCTTTCTTTCTTTCTTTCTTTCTTTCTTTCTTTCTATTTACCCAAGTTTTTACCTGAAGGACACAGGAATGGAGATTTTGTGAAGATTTTAATATTTCTTACTAGGAAGGCACAGAGATATATTTTGTTGGCACATCACTGCTTTCTAAGCTGTTTGAACTGCTTTAATTTCTATATATATATATATATAGCAAGAGGTTTGGGTAATCACTGAAAAACCATAACTGTGCTTTATTACATTTAGAATATATCCTTATTTGGACATTGAGGTAAGTTTTACCACACACAGTTGAATTACAGCTTGTTCTTTCAAATAATTTCATTAACAATACCTGATTTTTAACCAAGACCCATAACAAACTTGGAGGACCCTCTCTTCTTTTTTTTAAAGTTACAATAACACATGACTAACAGAGCTACGGTTCAAGCAACATGTCCTTGTTATCACATACAATAATTATCCCAAACAAACTTTCTGAATTACGCCATTGAAATCTTAAAGATTTGCTGGGTTCTGGCTAATCTTCATGATACACTCTTGGGTAATTTCACCCTTGTGAAATTGTCCTCGTAAATCAAAAGCTCAGTCCTGCAATCCCATCTGCATCTGGGGACCTTTTTCTACAGGGGAATAAGAATGTTTGAATGCTACCAGAGGAAAATTGCAGTTCAGAAGAGTTACATTTAATAGCTTCAATGAACTCTCCTCCTCAGCCTCTTTTTAGCTATGTAGCCTGAAGTTTAGGGATCTGTTACAAAAAAAATAATTCACCAGTGTTGGATGCTGCACTTCTTCATGAAAAGCCAAGATTAACACATTGAGTCAACAAGTTCTATTTTGAAATAGTTTAATTCACTAAGGAGATGACTGCTTTCCCCAAATGATGCAGACTTGTCTGCTGTCGTCTCAGCCAATTCAGAGGCTTGTTATTTGCTACTTGGTTGATTTCAAAATCAGACTACCCCTTCAGAAAGTTGCAGAGACTATGACATCACATTTATGATAATTTCTTGCACAATTACAGCAGCTACATCCCTGGATTTTATTTCGTGTGAAAGCATGTTTCTACCATAGACTCAACCATTTTCTTGGCTTACACCTGTCCAGAGTCACAAGTTTTGGTATAAAGCTTAGCATGATTTTTTTTTCATAATACCATAGAGGTGTTTAATAGCAACTTAAGGCTGCATAGTTCAATTGCCTAGAGAAATATTTGCACTTTACAATGAGACTTACTGAAATTTCACAAGCAACTCAGAAGCTCTGCTTAACAAGTTGCTAAAAATCATACAGCACTCCATCAGATTTCACTTTAATACTACTCATGTCTTCTTAAAGAAATAAAAACCCAGCATTCTTTGAGAAGGCAAGATTGTCGTCGCCTCAGATGAATGACAATAATGCAATCACTGAAATTCAATGCAAGAGTATAATTTAATAACCTCAAATTCCAATGGAAAGATTTGCACACCACTGTGATGTTTATTGACTAGAACTGATAAAATAGTACTGTGGAACACTACAAGACAAAGTAATGGAAGTGACTGCAAAATTTGGTTTCATTGTAGTTTGGTCAGTGTTATCTTCATTCTAATCAAAACACTTTATATTACAAACTTAAAAGACAATAGTAGACAGGCCCTATAATACTACATTTACAGGACCCAACCCTTACATTTTTGTTTCTGATTCAGCAAAACTTTCACCACATAGTGTAGAAAGAACACATAAGTATTTTCTACATTATTTAACATGGCATTCATTTGAATATGTACTATTAAATTTCAAGAATTCCAAAATGCATGTAGCAAACAGATAAAAATATTTTCATGTAATTGTTTCCACATGGTACAGTATTATTATGAAAGAGGTTGCCATGATTTTAGACTTGAATATATTATTATGAGGATGCTGTCTTCTATCACAGTACTTTCTTTCCAATTCCCTAGTATGTACAATGGTACATTACCCAAATTGCACCCCCAAGAAAATTACTTTCATACTCCACATACCGAAAACTCATTCCAACCCCAACCATAGGAAAAAAGTAACAGCTCCAACTATTGTGAAATAAAATGTCAATTCTTTCATTACACGTAGGCAAACAGTGCAAGCAGGCAATGATGGCAAAAAGGGCATGCAACCCAACCACAACTAAAACAAGCTCTCAGGTCCAAAGTCTCTCAAACTTACCTTTCTGAGGAACTTCATCCATTCATTTACTGACTGGATGAGAAAACATGGCACAAGGGAAAGCCCCACATCCCTGTGCATATGCAGCCTCAGCCAGAACAAACTAGAATATCAGGCACTCCTATGGCATGTAATAGCAGGGTTCTTCTGCTTCAAGTCTTTTCTGAAACTGGTACTAAACTAGGCTAGAGCAACATTCTGTTGCTTTGTCTTATTGGCACAACCTGCAAAATGGTTTTGGTAGGTTTTTTAGATCATCTGCATAGAGATTATGCTTCCCATGCTACACACAACACCGTTGGGAAAGTCAGGGTAAGTTGTAACTTATGAAAAAGGCGATCTCTTTATCTTTTACAAGAAAGTACAATTAAGTCAGCATAATATTCAGGGTGTTCTTACCTCATCTAATCTATCCTAAACATATTTCACTTGTTCTCACCTTCTTGCACCTTAGTAGTAAGAGCCAGAGAGGGAAGTGAGGAGGCACAGATGGGTAGGAAGGTACAAGTGTAAAGCTGCCAAAACAACGACCAGATCTTTCCTCTGCTGTCTCCATTTACCAAGCAAAGTCCATTTAACAATTCCACATGCAGTGCAGGAGCTGTAGTGTTCAACACATTGTGAGAGTAGTCTAGGATGATTTAAGATGGATTTCCTTCACAAAGGACAGTAACCAGAAAAGAGAGTGCAAATGCAACAGGAGAGGTGGGGAACCTCCATGGGTGTTAGCTGTGTGTTCTCTGCATCCTTCTGCAGTCACAGTCAATTCAAAAATAAAATAAGGGATTTTCAGAGCTAAGAAAGAGGAGTAATAACATGAAAAGTGAGGATGACACACTCCTATTTTGCAGCTTTTACCAGTGTGGTCTAAGATATGCAGCAGGCTGATGGAGGCTGGCACATGCTCCAAAGTATCCTGTGTTATCTTCTTGCCTTGCAGTGAAAGAATCCAAAAAATGAGCAAAGCCTGAGCGTTAGACCAAGCAGTGTTTCTGACATGTGACTGCTTAGGTGACCCACACTGTGTACCTCAGCACTGTACCTACATGCAAGGTGTGAGAGAGCCAAGGGGCACCACCAACAGCAGCAAGACTTGAGGCAATCTACCTGCTACTGTTATTAAGTGCAGAAGCTCATAGGCCACTGTTTATGCTCTGCTTTTATCATCTGCTACCATTCACCTGCTTGGCCTGAGCAGCCCAGCAGCTCCACCAGTTTGAAAGATTGGAAAGACAAGGAAATCAGCTGGCCACAGCAGCATGCAGTAAGCAGCTTACCCAACCTGTACTCAAGTGGATTAGCTTCCCAAGCACACTGCCAGAGGGACCCCCTCCACCTTCATAAACAATCTCAATGTTTGGAAAGGTGCCAGGGGTAAAATGTTTGTTTACTGCAGGCAGGAAGAGCTACCTATGATTCAGACATTAGGAAGTGACAGGAAGGACTAAATTATGCAATTTAAAAGTAGGAAAATAAACCCAAAGTAGCTGCAATGAGAGGAAGAAGGAGGATGAGGAGGAGGAAAGGGTGAAGAGACACAAGTTTTGTATCTGCTCTCACTTGTGCAGGGCTGAAGCCATCACTGCAGCAGGAGGCCCCCATAGGATTCCTTCACCTTTTAACCCTCATTCTAGAGCCCCTAGCCAGGGACTTTCCTCCTCAGCACTGAGTAAGAAACATCTGTCCAGCTCAGTCTCCCAGCTGGAAGGGACAGATCACAGTCTTCCTTCTTCCTTACCTTATTTAAGCAGACTGAGATTTCAGAAGAGCATTCCATTTGCACTCCCCTTAAACAACAACTACCTGAAGCAAAGGATCGAAGAGCTCATTCTCCAGCCAGCTAAGGGAGGTGGGAACACTCTCCAGCTCTGTCCAATGCTGATTGCAGAGACTGAAAGGAAAAACCTCTTCCCGTAAGCAGAAGGCAGGAGAAGCACCCCGATGGGAATAGCACTGCCTTCCCAGCAGTTGTTGGAAGCAATCTCAGCAGTGCTGCTTACAACTTTGCACCTCCCATCCAGAGTTTGTTAGATCCCAGCAGAAGTTTAAAGTTTCTTCAATTGCAGTAATAATCTGCATTATTAACATGCCCTTTCCAAGGCTAAAACAGCAAACAAGCAGATTTGTATCACAGTGAGTTATGGCTGTACTGTAAGAAAACCCCACTAAAGAACACTCTCAAATTTATGTAATGATAGTGGTGCCTCCATTATATTATCAGAAAAGATCTTCCTGTTATTCTCTTTATAAATCAGACAATAAATTCCTGCTTTTTTTTTTTTTTTTCTTTTTTTGCCTTTTTTTTTTTCCCTGAAGCTGCAGAGATTCACAGAGCAACACAGCCACCAGATCAAGGAAAAATTCAAAGGACTGTAAGTTAACTTAGCACTGAAGTACACATGGTGGCAAAAAAACCTCTGTAGTTACTTGTCCTAGGACGAAATTACCCTGGGATGAAACCAGGGTTAAGTTTCCCAATTTACACTAATGAGTCACTTGCATGCTACTCTTCAGTTCAGATCTTCCCCCTTCCCCACTCCAAAACTCCAGAAAAGAAAAACCAGGTTTTATTTTAGTGACGATTGACTCTTGAGTGAATAGAAATGTGCACCGTCCGCTGACAGACCTTTGGTAGTGAAGAGTTATTTTTGTTATTTCTCATAGTGCTGAGAAGCTTATGCAATTTAACTTCATTTGTGCACACAGAGAACTGCATTAGATAGGTCATAACTAAGAGCGTGACATGACCTCAGCTTTGAGCTTTGAGGGCATTATTTCACACTGAGTAACAAGCCATTAGACTGCAAAACTTACTCACATAGCATGATGCAAATAATCTCAGCAATAATTGCACACAAACAGTGAATGAGAATGCACCAGGACATGGGAGATTCAGGAAGATACACTTATTGACATCCCTACTCTCACACTTATTGAAGTTATCTCCCTGAGCAACAGGGAAAGATTTTGTAAACAAGAAGTTTATCTAATACCACCATAAGAACATCACCCAGTGTAACATGTAACTGAAAGAAAAACCGTTTCTTTAATGAAGAGCACCAAAAGAAATCATAGAATTATCTAACAAACAATAGATTTTAAAAGGATAAGTTTTTGTCAGTTTGTGGCCTAAATCTCAAATTAAGTTCATATAGATCACTACCTTCTAGGAAAGCAGAATTGCCAGATGGCATCACACTCACAGCCTGCCTCTGACACTTCCTGCACATCAGTACAACTAGGAAAAGACTAGATCCCACAAGTGAACCAAAGGAACCAGTTACAACATGATGTTTTAGAAGTTTCCTCTTATCACAGCCCAGACCTCCAAGTGTTCATGTTTACAGATGGGGGATTCTCTCCAAGCCTCCCAAGAATCTCTTGCATTCCCAGTGTGGATACCACATGGCAGAGCATTCCACTGCCTCATTTGTCCTGGAAAACACCAGCCTCTTCTGTTTCAAACTACACTCTAAACAGTCCCCTCTCTCTCCCTGCCCCCTCTTTTTTTTTAATTAAACAATGCAAGGACAAATTGTCAATTCACATCAAGTTCATACATTACTCTGACATCCTCTTTCTTCATTGTTTATTGATGAAACAAACACATACCAATCCTAAGAATAACCATTAGAAGCATCAAATAAATTATCCCCACCAGCTCTTTCCTAATAATTTTTTTTACTTTTAAGTGTTTGCTGCAAAGGGACACACTTGCTGCCAGTACTTCACCCTATTTTTAAGGATCAGAGATATGCATACACATTTTTTTTAAATCATAGCTGTTTATTAAATTCTGTATATGGACTTAGGACCAGTTTCAAAAGGCATTCCTTATAAAGCAGCAGTTCTCCCTGCACCATCCCAAAACCAGGTGCAGCTCCTCCACTACATCTGATCCTGCTTAAGAATCTACATGGAAACACAAACGTCAGAAAACTGCAACAGAAACATGCATTAAGTGTGAATGTGAACATTTGTCTAGCACATTACGTGACTCAGTGCACTTATTCTTCATACAAAGGGAAAATGACAAACTGACACATAATTTTCAGAACTGCTTTCTTTTTTTTCTTTTTCAGAAATGGGTATCATTCCAAATTGAAACTCAGAATCCATTTTTCATCTGATATCATTTGTGTATTTACCCTTTTAATAACCCTCCCAAAAGCACTGTAATTCTTATGTGTGGATTGCATCAAAGATCTATTTGAAGGCAGGGGTACTGACTGTGTTTGAAGAGCTTCCTGTATTCTTATTCCATACCCCAAATCTAATCCAGTGAACTCCTACTGTCAGCAATAAACACCTACGGAGCGTTTATTTTGCTTTTAAATCCCAAACCCCAGACAACATAGAAAAATAAACCGAAGTCTAATTTGCTGTTGTTTTTCTTTTCCCCCCCTTTTTCCTTTGAGGCAGAAAGACAGAAGAGCCTGGTGGAGGCTGTAGCCCCAGAGAGAGAGGCCTGCTGGCCTGCTCCACTGAAACCCATGGCATTCCTCCCGGGGTGGAGACAGCCTTACCCGGGAGGAAGGAGAGAGCACATCTGCCATCACCCTGCCCCAAGGCTGGCTGTGCTGGGAAGTGGGTGGGGAAGCAGATTTACTTTGTGACAGCCACTATCTCCACTGCCATGGAGGGTTTATCTGGCGTTGTTTTCACTTCTAAAGCAGCAGAACAACCCACATGCCACCAGCGAGCCGGCTGGAAAACTCGTGTGGGGAGCAGGCAAAGGGATGAGGTTGCTTTTCTCCTGCTAGGCAAGGTTATCCCAATGCCTGGCCACCATCCCCAGCCACTGGCCTGCACAACCCATCAAGCTTTCTCATCCGAGCTAGCCAGCCTGTGGCAGAAGGCAAAAATTACCTCCTTTTAAAAAACACAGAGAGGGAAAAGCTTTCTTCTGGCTTCCTAGAAATTCTCAGACAAAAGAACAAGCACAGCTCCTGAAAAGACATAGTTGTTCTTAAATCAGCCTGCCAAGAAATTGCTGTACAAAATAAAAAGGAGCAAAAGCTTTTTTTTTTTCATTTAATTCACTTCTTGATGTGGGGCCTAAACTCAGCTGTCCGGAGAGGCTGGATCTTGGCATAGCTTCCTACCTCTTTCTCCAGGTATGTTTTTAAACAGAATTATTTGTATTATGCACAGATATTACATATAATAATACACAAGCCATATGGACATTGCTGCCTGACCTTTTTAATTACATGTTGCTGCGCCACCAGTTCCAAGAGAGACAACTCCAAATATGCCATTTACCATTTACCCCAAATAACTGCCATTTACCAAGAAAAACAAAAAAGGAAGAAAAATGTGTCACCATAACCTCAGGGAGTTTAATCATAAAGTTGTAATTTTGGGGCATAAAAAGCAATTAGATATATTCCTTCTCAGTTAAAAAACAAAAACACACCAAGAAAAAGATGGTTACAGAGTTCAACAGCTAGTCCAGTCTCTTTCATCTCACAGAAAGTTACCTTGTAAACATTTCCCCGCTGGATACTGCTAAGGAGACAGTCAGATACTAGGTAACATAAGAACACTTTTTACAACTGAAAGCACTGTGGCATGTTCCAAAGAGCTTCAAAAGTTCATCATGAGAAACAAAACCTTTGTCAACAGCTGGAAGCAAACACAAGTACAAAAAACATACTACGTAACCTTTTATTGGAAGCCAGGGGTGCTTTTCTTAAAAAAAAAAAAAAAAGAAAGAAAGGTTCACAAATACAACTAGCATATTGCACTGAACAATACTTGCAAAGCTAACATTATTTGTGCAACTATGAACACTTTTCCTAAAGCAAACAAGCCAGAGAATTCATAAAAGAGCCAGTGTGAAAGCCTAATCAAGAATTGATAAAAGGGGAATTGAAAATAAACAGTGTTTTATTGCAGTTGGGAAATGGCAGAATCCTCCCTTCATCCTTAAAAAAAAAAAAAAAAAAAAAAAACCAAAGNAAAAAAAAAAAAAGAAGAAAGAAAAGAAAAAGGAAAAAAGAAATACATAGTACTAGAGTTAATTGTTTGTACATACAAGGAGCTGAATTCACATTAGAGTCCCTAAACCAGCAGCAAATTACATTGTTCTACAATATTCACCTGTGCACAAAACTTACCTGCCTTGACAAGATTATCCCTTTCTCTATGATCTTTCGGCCTGCCTTGCTCAAGTAATTTGCAAGGTTTGGCCCTCCTAATGAAATACTGCAATGAAGTTGCAACAGTTGAACTTGCTTCTATTGGCAATAAAATGATTACTCACTGAAGCACAGAAAACATTAAGGTAATTTTGAAAAGGTCCCAAGAAGTCTGTCACTGCAACACTGCAAAAGTGGGAATGAAAAAATAAGGAGGTGAATCTCACCTCTACATCAAAACAAAACTTGCACCTCATCAGTTGCACTCCCCTTCTTGATTAAGGGAAATATTTCACCCAATATAGTTCAGCGGCATTTACTTTTAGACTAGGAAAAGGTGAGAAAAGGACTAAAGAAGTATAAGATACCCAAGCCAGAGTCATCTACAATCCACAAGTTTATCCTCTTCCTTAAATTTACCACACTTTGAATCATTGATGTTTCTTTCACGTTTTTGCCAACATTTCTATCAAAGCCATCAGTAAAATTTAATGGGGAGTAAATGTTTTCTGAATGTCTGTAGAAGAGTGCATTTAATTCTAATAATGTGATCCCAAAAGTTATGTCAAAAAAGACAAAAATAAAACATCCTCAGAAGTGACCAAACCATCATTCTAAGATCTTTAAAACTTACAGAGGGAGAGAAAAGGACCCTAGAAACAGTTCTGTTTGTCACTTTCTTCTCTCTCTAAATAAGGGACCGTTGAATACCAAGAATTACTTCTCAGCTGAAAGAGTTACCTGCTCTATTGAAGGTTTCCAGAACTGATGCTCATTTTGACAGTCAAGGTCTATACTTTTTTAAGCTAAACTGTCCAATAAAACATTCTTTTCTCTATTTATGCAGTTGACATTTCACACAGCTGCTTTGGGCTGATGATTGACTAAAAGGCATGCAAAACAAGCTCATCTGTGTATAACTGGAAATTAAAATCATGGCATGTCATTATTTCCTCTGCTTAGTAGATATGTCACTTTTGCTTAATTTCAGTGCTGCAAGACTTCATGCTTACATGGAGGAGTGACCACAATGCAGCATAAAGAAAGTGGCAGACACTCATTTGTTTTCCCACTTCCTCTCCCTGCTCCCTGTTAGTTTCTCATTGAACTGTAATCCCCTGTGATTAGCTGCACCAAATCTCATTAACAGACTTATCAAAATACAGAAGCAATAATGAAGAGGCACCCATAAGTTGCTATACATCTAAATGAGAACCAGCTTCAATAACACAAAAAGTTGGAATTTGATTCTTCCTTCATTTCTCAGCTACTGTGTTCTCAAATTAGGAGTTATTATTTCACAGATGTTAGGAAAAAAAATCTCCCACCATTTAACATATTTAGAATATCTAAATTATTTCATATGTCCAGTAGTTCCAGAGGAACAGGACAATTTCTGTTAATTAGGTCTCCAGTTTTCCTATCTACACCAAGGAACAAAAGCATTCAAGTGATTCAGGTACTATCTAACCCCCTGAGCTCAGAGATGCTTAAATTATTAGTATGGTAAACTACAGAAAAATTAAAATAACTAGCAGAAGATAATCTTACTATGCACATTAGACTTCTTAATCTGTTTTATATGCTGCTGCCTGCTCTCACCCTCTGCAACCATCCTCTGGGAATTAATTCAGAGCATGCACCACAGGTCAGGCACTAAGAGTGCTGCAGCATTGGCAGCAAAGTCAACACCAGCTGCTGATGTCCTCCCAAAGATGACATCTACTTGTATGATGAGTTCCATGTTCCTCAACTGAGCCTTGCACCCCAACAGCAAGCTCAGGATGTAACTACAGTCCTAAAGTCATACCCAAGATTGTATCAGCATCTTTAGTTGGCACACAAAACAACACAGCTTTCTCCTATAATCAACAGAAACACTGTGTTTAGTCCTGCTTTCAACTTCATGGTTTAGGGTTTACTAACCCATGTTTGCAAGGAGGAAAAGCCAAACTGCTGTTTTCTGACCAGAGCACAGCAGAAGGGGAGGGTCAGACTTCCTTCCAGAAGGAAAGTTTCCTGCCTGAACACCAATCCCTGTGACGTCTTCAGCAACTTCTTGAGTAGCTCAAGCACAATCAAGTTCAGAATACAAAAGATGTCACATAATGTTTCTTGATTATACTCATCTGTCTTGAGTTAACTTAACTTGACCTAGTTCCACGGGGACAACACTGAGTTATGCAGACAAGTTCACCTTAGTTGGGCTTTTTTTTTTCCTGTAAACCAACCAACTTCTTAAATTTGCTCACTATGCTGATGAAAGACCACAAAAGGAAAAAAAAAAAAAAAAAAAGCTTAATACAAAGAGGTGTCTTCCAGAAAAATGGCCTTGATCAGGCACTGCAGCTTTTACCAAATTACAACTATTCTGCTGAATATGACATTTCCTAACACCATTACATATCTTAGCACGTTTAAGTATTACTCAAGACAGAAGAGGCATCTATGTGATAAGTGCCAAAGAGCAACTGCCAACAAAACCACAGCAAAATATTCCCCTTCTGTACCTATGGTGTCTGAGCCTCTAGTTTAAACATCAATAACTAGCTTAATAATCCGGGATTTTTTTATTCAGTGTCTACAACTGAAAAGATTAGAAAGTAAGGGGATGCTATCTGTATCCTTGTCTAAATCATATCAGTGCCCCTTACACCCTAGGGAGATCAAGTCCATTTCTCATTTTTAAACTCCTTGCTTTCAAATAACTGAATGAATTATCAATAGGAATAGTCAAATAACCACAGGATTTTTAGTCATACTTACATCAAAATTAAGGTTTCTTAATTTACTTAAAAAGTCATCTTATGAACTGTAAGAAGAATGGGGAAGTCTATTAGATACAGAAAAATCTGAACCAATAAATCCCAAGAAGTGTTTCATCTACACTACTTTTTTGATGGAGTTTTACCTTTTATCCAATAAAATGTCCTAATAAAAATCCAGTATGTCCTAAGTAGGACATACTAGAATCCCAGAACACTTAGAGTTGGAAGAGACCTCTTGAGTTCCAATTGAAACCCCTGCCAAGGCAGGGTCACCTGGAGCAGGTGACACAGGAACATGTCCTGTGGGGTTTGGAATGTCTGCAGAGAGGGACAGTCCATGACCTCCCCGGGCAGCCTGTTACAGAGCTCTGCCACCGTCAGTGTAAATAAGTTCTTCCTCGTGTTAAGGTGAAACTTCTTGTGTTTTTAGTTTATGACCTTTGCTCCTCATCCTGTCACTGAGGACCACTGAAAAGAGTCTGGCATCAACCTCTTGGTACCAGACTTTGAGATATTTTTATGCACTGAGGAGATTCCCTCAGAATACTGGGAATTATTATACTACATCAGTAGACTTTCTACAAACTGGTTCCAGAATCCAACCATCAATGCTAAGATTCTGATTGAAAGCACATCTGGGTGTCCCACCGAGCCCTAGCCTACCCCAGACAAAAGTGTAGTCGTTCTAGGACAGAATTTAAAACTTATTCCTACTCCCTCAAGCTTTTCTTCCTTGCTTTACCAAGGACAGCTGTGTTTAAATATCTGGTGGTTTCCTAGCATAATGGCAGTAAAAAACCTCTGTGCTGCCACCACAAAGCATCAGCTATTTTAACTGGCACGTGCACAGCAGAACTGCAACGCAGCAGAAAACCATGAAGCCAAGGTTTACCATCACATTTTAAAGGACAGATGGGGAGAAAGGGGCTTTCCAATTAAGTTTTTTTTTTTTTTAAATAAGGGGACAGAAAAATCACAGCAAGTTAAAGTGAGCACATCAATGTTTGCAAAGTTGAAGGCAATGGAACAAGGGAAGAAAAAAAAACATACAAGAAGATAGCAGAAGCTGTGAGATTTAGCAGTCCCCCATCTCTCTGCACAAACAAGTTCTTTCATGTACTCGTGAAACCACAGCAGTGGCTGTGGAGAGCTGTGCAGGATTTAGCCCCAGCTCCCTTTTCCTTCTCCTC
Source organism: Rhadina sibilatrix (assembly GCA_013400275.1). Lineage (NCBI taxonomy): Eukaryota > Metazoa > Chordata > Aves > Passeriformes > Phylloscopidae > Rhadina > Rhadina sibilatrix. The sequence continues at coordinate 125,867 of VWYO01020127.1, forward strand.
TGCTAAATGCACATCTTGGACCCCCAACCAGAACCAGAAGTGACCTGTACTTTCCTCAGAGATCTGCTGCTGGAAATGACCAGTCTATTGCCTCAAAGAAATTGTTCTGAACACCAGCTCCAAGGACTGACAGCAGGTGCCAATGGCTGTCAGAACATTAATTCCATACCAAAAACATATGAACAAGGCATGAGAACTCCCTAAGAAGGGAAACAGACATTCACGGCATTGAGGCATACACTCAAGGAAATCTGATTATTCCACCTGCAGGACAGGGTTGGTTGGAGTGTTTTTACTTTTTTTAGCCTCAAAATGAGTATAAGCTAGCTTTAATACCATGTCCAACTGTTTCAAACTAAAAATTGAAGCCCCTGTGAAACATATGTCTGTGTACTAGCTTCAAAGTGCTCCTTTTCACCCTTCCTAAGAACTAAACCATATTTGACTGCAATTTCAGACTTTTTATCTCCACTCCCAGATGGTAACCTGGGTTTGCCCCAACACTTGCATGCAAAACCCAACAGAGCGCGAAGTTACGATTTTCCATATATACATGTGAAAAGTATGCGCGGCAGAAAAGCAGCTTCCTAATGAAATCACTTTCCCATCTTTTCATCTGGTGCAGCCCCTTGAAACACCACCACCACCATAAAGCAGGGCTTTGGAAAAGGCAGCTCTCTGCTGTGCCTTCGCTTAAGTGTAGAATTACAGGGAGCACAAGCCAACTCTCCAGCCAGTGCACTCAGCTAAAGTTCATCGTCTTAAGTACGTCAACTTTTTGTTTGCTCGAAGACGGCGACCGTAATGTCAAGGTCACTTTTAGGTCTTTGAAGGGAGCGTCAGCCTTCAGCCTGCAACAGAGTAGGCACTGCAGACAAACAGGAGGAAGGACTTTTACTTTAAGTCCTTCTCGAAGTGGTACCTTTCTTTTACACAGGCAGAAGAGAGTCAAAAATAACGTGTAAGATTTAAACTCATGACCTTATGGGCTACAATGCATGGTGATGCAATGTTAGTGACCAAACCACGCTAACATAAGCTTGCCATATTATCACCCTGATACCCTGCCTACTCAAAAAGCAGATCCCACTTTCAAGTGAAAATTAAGGAATTACCTCTTTAGGACAGGGAACCATTTGACCAGTGGCTGTAGTCAGGGTTTTCCCCCCAAAGGTTCTGGTGTAATCCCAGTACAGAAGTGGACCTATTAATACACTGAAGGGGCAGCTACACGGAAAAAAGTTGGCATATTTAGAGACTGATTTATGAGATCGATTTAGGAGGGCAAACTCTATCCACTTACAGACAGCAACCTTCACGGGATTTAGAGTTTGAGTGTAAAATTTATTAAGTTTTTAAAAACATGGATACTGCTCTTAATTGCTACACATTGGTAAAGAGGCATCCTGTGAATTCACACACAGACAAATGTGATGGAGAATCAGCCAAAAACACAGTCCACGTCCAATCCAGCAGGGAAGCAGAACCCTGCTATGACCCATCATGATGTTCTCTTTTCTTCACACAAACAGAATTTTTGACACTAGGAACCAGAGAATGGGCTACCTCAAATATTGGTTTTTTTAATTTAAATAGAGTCTCATTTCGCAAATTCCCTGGCATTTAAAAAACCCGCCCTGAACAGTTCTTAGAGAAGAGGCTGCTAATCGCCAACAGACAAAAATAACATGGTCATGTTAAGATCTGTATTCACAGATTCTCAAATAAATCTGAAGAGTAGCTGCTTTAAAAAAGAAAGAGAAAAAAAAACCAACAAAAACAAACAAAACAACTCACTGGGGAAAAAATAA
>VWYO01020127.1:146130-195581 GCA_013400275.1 Rhadina sibilatrix
AAAAAAGCTGTTAAAAACTGACATCTGCGTTTTGCACAGGTATGTGGCTACACACTATTTTAAAGTCAATTTTCCAGAGAAAAAAAAGAGCAAGGAAATGTGGGTTTGTACTGTTAAAGTTTCCCAAGTGGTCAAATCAACTGGCAGTCATTCTCAGGGGACGACACTTCCTCAAGCAGCATCCAGCAGAAAAGTACCTAAAGGAATTGTCCCTGCTCTCCATTGTGGGAGTACACACTGCTGAAGCAAAGGGGTCTTACACAATGGGACCTGCTGTCCTTTTTTCCCCCACTGGGACAAAACAAATCAAAGCAGACTCCCAAGAATAAAATAATCTATGTGTGTCACTGAGTGATGAGACTTTTCCCCTGCAAGACAAATGCATGACAAATTGCACTGGGGAAGGCACACAGCCAGGCTGCAGTGACATGTGCTGTGACAGTGCTGAACCAAACACGTGGGGAAGGAAATCTGGGGACATCTGCACCGAAATATGGGCTCTTCTGAACTTCTGCAAGCAAATAATTAATGCCATAGTATCCAATATGAAGTTCCCATGTGAGGGAAGCTTATATTTATAGACGATCTATGTATAGATGTACAGATGTAGAACAGAAGAGTTGTATGGAATAGTGGAAATTTCTTCTTCTCAGTTAGTTGATATGCAGAGGACCACCACAAGAACAACAGAGCAGAGAAGAGAGCTTGTTTTTGTCACACGCAACTAGAAAACACAGTATATTTCTGCTAAGAACCCAGATAGTGTTAAAATCCTATTGGAGATGCTGCAGAGTTGTCACTTTGATGGCCTCAGCAGAAACATTCATGGTATAGGAAGTCAGAAGTAAAAGTCTGGAACTAGAGGGAAGACACCTGTTCCTCGAAGGAGGAAGGAAGTTGTGAGGGCTTTGAACCTGCCATTTCCTGATGGAAACTGCACCCTGGATCACAGGGACAGCTTGTGGCTGCTCAGTCCCCAAAACGAGCACCTCTGGACCCAGCCTCAAGAGCCTCCAAACAGGATCTTCTCTTCTGAGAAGGGAGCCTGGAAAAGCACCAGGCAGAGAGAACATAACACAAAGTTTGCTGTGAACAGTAAACAAAAAATTGATCTCTCCTGGTCCTGTGCAGCTGTGTAGGTGTCTGGGGACTGATGAACCCACTGGATGAGAGGAGATGCTCTCCCTGAGGAGATATGAGCAGAGGAATTGTAACAACTGCATGAATTCTTTAAATCTGTGCAAATTTCTGCTCAGCAGACTGACCTGTACCCAGGATGAGGTGAAGTGAAGTGAAGTGAAGTGAAGTGAAGTGAAGTGAAGTGAAGTGAAGTGAAGTGAAGTACAGAACCCAAACTACCATCCCATAGCAAATGGCTGAAACAGAACAACAAACCTGTCATCAACAATGGCAGGGAGCACTACTGAGGGGTCTGAAGCAAGGGGTGTTCAGCACTGTCCTCAGAAAACACAATCTCCTGGAGTCTCCCTGAGCTCATCCCCTCCCCACTATCAGCAGCTGGCAAGGGGACAAGTTATGACATTAAAATGTCGTACTCTTCTTTTTGTCAGTCACTGGCACAACACGACAAACACTTGAGTCAATTAAATCAGATAGTGAGAAGCCATCTCTGAATCAAATAAAACCAAAATTCAAATGAGTTACTCTAAATAAAAGTAGAAGGCAAGTAAAGAGTCACTATCAATAGCAGATTCAGCTGGCTTGGAATCATATGTGGCCAGCCAAGGATGATGTTCCAAAGAAACTGGGGAAAAACAATGTGTTCAGCTAGTTCCCCTTACAAAAACTAGACTTAAAATAAAAACAGGAGATCTCAAAATCCCTGACAAAAGGCTTGCTTTTTCCACAGGGCCTCATGAATGTGAACTACAAGAAGCTAATGCTGTTGAAAGGAAGAAAATTGGATAATGTAAAATGTGGTGGTGGCAAATATCCTTGTGTGCCTTCTGGTTAATAAAATAAAGAACAGGAATGTTAGCAATAGTGCTAGAAAAAAAGTAGACTGTTTCAAACCTGAGCAGCCACAGACATATACTTTGGTTGTTTTAGATATGGCAATGGAAATAACTACAAAAAATTTGTCATGGCAAGGTGGGAGGGGACAACCAGAGGAGAAGTGAAAGCAGTTTGTTAGATAATGCTTATAATCAGAAATCTTTGTGCAGCTGACATAGCACAGTACTACAGAAGGGCATAAGGGAACTCTGAGGGATATGAAAGGAAAAACAAACACTTACGGAAAAAATATCTGAATGTGAACTTAGAGAATATGAGTTACCAGTTATTAGAAAGGAAGGTACTATGTTATCACTGTATTTTATCTCCAGACTCATCTCAGATTGACATCTAAGCAAGGGTCACACCCTAAAGAGAAGCAATGGAGTAAGTGCTGTCAAATTTACACCCAGTAGCCTAAATTAATTTTTATGATTTTAGAAATGTTTTAATTTCCCACCCCCCTTCAGTAGTCATTTAATCTAATGAAATTTGCCTGACAATGTTAGCTCCCATTTACATGGATGGTCCTGTAGGAGAGTCATTGTGTAGTCAGGTAACTGCAGGGAATCTTGAAATGTACAGATTCGTGTAAGCAAACAGAACCTATGTAAGTGTCTATATCCTTAGTGGATAAAAAGCTCTTGGCAACCATTAAGCAAAGGGAAGTGTTCTGCCTGTAAACATTGATGAGGCCAGCATTTTTAGATTTCTCACTTCTTAAGAGATCCAAAGGACAAGTACATCTCTTGCAAGCAGTAGAATGCAGCTTAAAAAGCAGTGTTGCAATAAGCATCTAGCTAGTTTGGGAAAACAGATTATGTTTTTAGACTTACTAGTAAAAACTGTATTAATTAACCCATTTTAAAATACTGTTTAGCCTCCTGCATGAATAATGACAGGACCAAATTTAAAATATTAGTCTTATGAATAGCTAACATATTTTCTAAATGCTTCACTGTAAGGGGAGCTGAATTTTTCTTTAAAACTGATTAGTATGTGTTATAAAAATATGGAGTTTTTAATCTGAAAGACAAAACAGATAAGCCAGGATACAATGAAGGAATAATTTGGAAAATTCCAGGTTTATTTATGTTTCTCCCTCCTCCCTTCCTTTGGCTGGTGGTGGTCTGCAATCCTCTGAGACTGTATCTCCTGCTGATGCAAATGCAGTGGGGACTGACTCCTCCTGTCCTGGCAGGGAATCAACCTCCAAGGGCTTCTTCCAGTTTGCACCCTGCAGAACTGGCTTTGTCACTGTTGAAAGATGAGTTTACTGGAAGGCAAAATCCCAAATTAAATAAAAACTAATGCTTGTGATTAAGAAACCTCGGCATAGCATTTGCAGGGCAGAAGTATAATCAGTACATCAAACACATCTGGAAGGTGCCTCAGTTTGTCCAGGAGGAGACACTGGAATGTGAACGTGGACTAGGCTGGGCCATTATAAACTTCAAGAATGTAGGTCAGGCACATTGCAAATCTGTTATCACATCTTTTTTCCAGAAACAAGATGAGAACATTTAAAAAATTAGACAAACTGATCCTTTGGGTCAATGATTGAGGTTACACCACAGCTGAATTTTGAGTCCAAGATCAAAGTCCATCATTTACAGTAAATGATCTTTTATTTATGTAGTGAGGTGTTGATCAGCATTTCCCATCTGATGTCTTTTATCTGCAGTTTCTTATTTTCCTTAATCCTCTCCCTTCTGCACTGCACCAGAAGAAACTACTTTCTCAAAAATCTGTTGTTTTCCCTAAGTGTCACACAGGTTGAAAGTAGAGACAAGGTGGATGATCCTGGTCACTGATGCTGTGACAGTGTCTAGGAATGGAGGCTATTAGGTAGAAACTTGTAATGGTACTTTCATGGATTATTGCCATTTTTCATGAGTTTGTGGTTCCTTGAGCAGGACCCTTCCTGCTGTCTGCAGCCAGGCCCACGCCCAGCAGATTAAAGTTCTTTGTTTCCCAGAGCACAGATGGTAATTTTCTTCCTAGCGCTCATCTCTGAAGACGTTAGGCAGATGGGAATGGACCTCTGAGGTATCTTTTGATAATTATATTACAATTGTATCATTCTAGCCTGCTTCTTGCTCTCCAGTGGGGATGCCAAGGAGTGGGGAATTTAGACAGACTACAGACCTGTGAGACAGAGAGACATTTCACTGATCCTCCCGTTCATGGAACTGCTCCTCAGGTCTCTCATACCAACCTTGTCAAGCTTGGATATTCCCTTAAGCATTACCTCTCTCAGAGCAGAAGCCCATAAGAATGACAAGGCTGGTTCTCGTCCAGCATCTAAGAGAGGTGAAAACAGCCCCTGAGAGATGCCTCCAGAACAGATTTTGAGGCCCAAATCACCAAAAATCATGATGTTTTTGCAGATTGAAGGAACCAGTTTCTTCTCAAGCACCAACCAGTAACACCCAAGTGTTCTGACCCAAGAGGTTCTGTATCCCCAAATATCTGCAGGCTCCAGAACGGCAGGAATTAGAGGTGTGCAAGCCTAATTCCTCAAGTTCCCTATCCAAAGCTTGACTTTCTTGTTGTTCAGAAATGTATAATGAGGTGTAATTTGAGTTTAGTGAAAATTTTGTTTGCTGATAGCTTTTATCCTGTATTTTCCCTTTTCCTCCCAATGGTAAACACTTCAGTAATAATTATAGCAGCAGAGTGGATATTAGTCTTGTCTGCAAAGGCTTCAAGTACTGAAAATATACCTGAGACATTAGGAAGTAAAAGAGGGTGTAGTCTATTTTAAAAGGCAGTTATCCAGTTCCAGGTGGTTGGAGGGCAAGATCAGAGCATTCATTCATGATGTGGGTGGTCTGGACTGAGAGCTGAACTCTGTGCAAGGGAGTGGACTGCACAGTGGGAGAAAGCAAGCTTGAATTTATTGGTTTTTTTTTACTTTATTCCTTTAAGTAGAAGTTATTAATGGAATATGTGCAAAGGGGAAGTTGCTGGTAGAGCTGGCAATGCACAGCTTAAAATTAATAAAGGTATTTAAGACAACCTTGGGAGAAAAAAACACAGAGAATAATTTCCAAATTAAAGGTAGCTCTGGGGTAGGCACTCAGCTCTGAAACAATTCTTAATTTTGGAAAATCTGGATCCAAATCTTTTGGGCCACGGCAAGCTGTATTTCTTGCTTTAAGTCCTTATTTTGCATCCCTAGGGGCCTTCCTGTCTTTGTTTCATTTTTAGAGCACAAGTGATTATTTACAAGTGAAAGAGTAGGCATCTTCCTCTGGTGAAAGCATAACAGGACCCCCACTATAAAAGGAGGTTTGGGAGTGCTGCAGTGGTGTAATTTAGCACAATCAACTTTTTGGTTCTAATCCATTCCTCATAGGCAAAATATTCCGTAATCATTTACTGATTTTACAAGCAAACTTTTTCAACCACATTTTAATCTGGAAGGCACTTTTCTGTCAAAGACAGGAAATGCCTTCTTTCCTCTAATTTAAAAAGCAATAATCGGACTTTTGCTCTTTTACTTCATCATTTGTACCTGAGTTTGTGATGCACCAGAGATGGGAGCAGGTGCATGACTTCTGCAGCCCTGCTTGGAAACTGGACCAAAGCCCCTGTGAAGATCACTGAAAAAAGACCTATTTTTAGTGGCACCAGTCCCATGTATGACAGCACAGAGTTTGGGCCATTATACTTTCAAGGTCACTAAAGACAGCAAATAGAGAAAATGAAGAAAAAATATTCTAAAGCAGCTTGATTGGAGGAAGTGAATAAGAAAACAACATTTTACACGTAACATACACTTTCTAAGTCAGCTATAATTAGTCTAAAAGGTTGAACCTACTGAAAGCAACTTTAAGGTTGGAATGTTGTTTAGAAAAATAGAAATCAATGTTACCTAAATTTCTGGGGGAAAAGTATTTTCAAGTGTTTTATATCTAGTATTCTTAATTTTTTTAATCAACTATTTCCAAACAAAATTATAGGTGGACCAGGGAGCACGTGGAGTCTCCCTCCTTGAAGGTACCAGCTCCACACAGCCCCTTGCTCACCTCTCTCTGGGTAGGAAGGGCAAAAGTGGGAAAAAGCTGTGTTTTGTGCTACAGACAAATTAACAGGTAAAACAAAAGCTGTGTGTGTTAAGTACAGCAAAAACAAGGAATTCATTTACCACTTCCCATGGACAGGCAGGTGTGCAGCCACCGCTGAGAAAGCAGGGCTCCATCACATGTGATTGTTACTTGGGAGGGAAAGCACCTTATCCCCAAAGTTCTCCCTTGCTCCTCCTTTCTCCTAGGTTTTATTGTTGGGCACATCATGTGTCCCAGCTGTGTCCCCTCCCAGCTCCCAGTGCCCCACAGCCACTGGTGGGGCAGCATGAGAAACAGAAACTCTCAAGGCTGTGCAAGCTCTGCTTAGTGGTAGCTAAAACATGGGGGTGTTATCAACACTGTTTAGGTCACAAATCCAAAAGAGAGCACTGTGCAAGCTACCACAAAGAAGATTAACTCCATCCCAGCCAATCCAGTATACTGGTTCTTTTCATGACCATAGTGCTTATCTTCCTCAACTATCTCCTACTATCATTTTACATTCAGTCAACAAACACAGTATTTTACAGTTATTCCAGCATTTTTATTCTGCTTAAGCAGCTATTCCAATGAGCTAGCTGTGTAAATTTTTTTTTTTTTAGTGATTTTTTTTCAGTGAATTGGATATATCCAGCAACTCTGCAGTTGTAAAAGCCTCTGCCAAAAGAAACCCCGTAGCCCACTGGCGTCACACATCACAGCTCCAACAAGAGGAGCTCTCAGCTACTGGCTCATTTCCATTCTCCGCTGCATCCCTATAAATCAGGGGTCAGTTATCTCGGGTTGAAAAGGTGTAAGCAGGAACTGAAACTGGGTTTAGGGTGATTCTTTCCAATCTGATCCATCCTGCGATTCTGTTACTTGTTATGCTAACTAAAAGTAGTATTATTTAAAAAAAAGAAAAAGAAAAAAAGAAGGAAGAAAATGAGAAGGCACTCAAGGGAAAACAGAGAAAAGGTAATTGGGACAGACAAGGGAAAACCAAACATTAACAGGAGAGAATATTTAGCTATGGTTTGTAGCAGTGGAAGGCTGTTGGATGGCTGAAGGCAACTGGAACACCCCAAAGAGAAAACCCTAGTGATTGCAGCTTCCTCCTGTGGTTTATTGCCTGATATATAACGTCCTGAATACATTAGATACTACAGGCTCATTCATCACAAATGTGCTTTAATAGAACCAAGGGTCAAGGGCAAAATGAATGCTGAAGAGAAGAGATGGCCTAAGTGTGTGTGGAAGGGGGGAGATGGCTACTCTGTGTTAGCTTAGGTTAAAAGGTTGCCATGTGTCTGTGTACACACAGCTTTGCACAGTACGGGATTTCTGGGTTTGTGAGCATCATTGTAAACCTCCATGAAAAAATTCTAGATATGCTAGGTAAACACCAAAAGATGGTTTTAAACTAACTAACAAAACAAAAGGAAAAAAGACGCTAAAAGGCAATCCATTCCTCTTGAGAGGATATTTTAATACTTAGCCACAGAAAGAAGGAACTTAAGCACACAATAGGAGCTTTATCCTAAGCTATTTCATTTTATGTTGCCAATTTCATTCAGATTTTTAAGGTACCTTTCTGACAATCTTGAGAAGATTGTATGCAGAATAGTTAGCAAGAGACTTTTTGCAATTGGGACTTTATGAGATGTCAGAAATAAATGTGATGAAGACTTCAGAGATCACTGGGGTCTCCAGCTGAGTCACTGAAAAAACTGTGAGCAAATACTATGGGAACCACTAAGTCCCCTTACAGCCTGTGTGCACATTTCTAACTTGCTCTGCATGCAAAAGGAGCTCAAAGAAAAAATTCCATATTTATGAAATCTGAATTCACTTCAGAATATTTTAATAACAATAATAGCTTGATTAAGATCTAAGCAAAAATATGAAGCTCTAAAATGAGTTATTTTAATAGTACATAATTTTGCCTTTTGAAGCTGTGCCTGGAAAGGAGTTAATCCTCATGGACTAAAGAACACAACATGCATAGGAAAGGCCTTTTGAATGGTTATTCATTTCTGCAATGTTAATGACACACAAGCTATTGTGCAGGGCCCACCCACACAATGAAGACAGCAAATATCAAGCTCTCTCAAACCCAGGTATTTTCAAAACTTAGATTGCCTATATAACTGCTGTTCAGCCCCTTTCCATGCAGGCTTTGGGGTAAGTTTATTCGTTTTATGGATATAAATTATTCTTTTACAGTGGAGTCTGCCACTTAGTCCAGAATTGCCTGCTCAGGGAGCTCAATAGCTGTAAGATATTTAGCCTTCCCAATTTTGCCAGGGACTGACTTACTACCCACCACCTGAAGCCTACACAGAACCTCTGATTCCTGCACGTGAAGGGAAGCTGCAGATAGGATAATGATCATGCCCCTGAAGAAGGTACCATAACTCACACAACACAAGAGAACTACATTGGGAATGCTCACAAAAACTTCCAGAGTTTTTGAGCATTTCATTACTTCCTAAATATATTTCATCTGATGATCTAGTTTCTGGGTGTTATTTCATGGGGTTTCTCTGGTCTGAAGACCCAGGCACAAGCCAGCATCAAGAACAGGGCTGAATTCTGACATGCACTGCTTACATGGAACTGAACAAGCATATTAATAACAGGAGATAATTTATGATGGGGGTTATCCTTTCCACAAATATCCTGTGTCAAAGTGATGAAGTAGAAGAAATTGCCAAGCATCATCAGCCCCAATCGCTCTACCCACATCCCTTGAGAAGATGTGTGTTCACATAGGTCCAAGCTGACTAAATGCTGTTCCTTAGGTTTGACCTGGAATCACAGCTTCCCAAAAGAGCTAAGCTGAACCAAAATTTCACAGCCACTGAAAAGGAGAATTTGCTCTCTCCTCCATCCTTATCCCTTTTCCTCCATCTTCCTGTTTGCACAATGAAGTTTGTATTTCTATACATTTTTGGAGTTCAGGCAATGATTTCTGCAAGACATATTATCTCATCACTGGTGTCACAAAAATTCGTATTTATAGGGATTTATTACTTGGCCACCTCAGAAGGAAATGATCTAATTACAGACTAATATAGCAGGATCATTATTATGTTAGCTGCCCAAGCCTTCTTGTTATAAAACCCCTTTTTGTATTGTCTGTAATTTGGCAGTTTTAACTCCGTGACCAGATTTCTTTCATCCCATGAGGCTTCTTCACTCTTTTATTTTCTTAAATAAAATTTTCTGCCAAAACCCATGCTAATTTCCAAGAATACATCTGAAAAGAGAGATGCTATTTTCCTGACACTAAATCTTCCATAGGAAAATGCTGGCCCACACATAGCTCTGAGTATGGAGTAGCAATTTGGCGTGCAAGGGGTATTAAGGGATTGCTGTTTGAAAATCAAAAGCAAAAAAGTCTGGAAGAACAGTAGTTTGCACGTGTTCAGTAGAAACTGTCCAGAACTTTGTAACATCACTCTTCAGAGATGCCGCCTGCAATGAGCACTCTTGTCTTCACAAGGTTTTCTGTGGCAGGAAGATTTCCAACTCCAAACCACAAATAATTGTTCCTCTAGATTGGGTTGTATGTGTATGCAGCAGATTTAAAGTCTCAAGCCTGCTGATAAATGCTGTTACTGTTGGTACAATTACACAGTTGAATTTTACTTGTTTGCACTTTTCACAAGCTTAAGAAATTTGGCATAAAAACTCTCCTTTAAAAGAACCTCAAAAGTATAAAACCTATGCAAAGTGAGTATTATTATCCCATTATACAGATTTGCATCTGAGATACGTGGAGTTTAAAGCCAAATGTATCCACTGGGTACAGTGGATTTTGGGTATCCAGCCAAGAAGTAAAATGTAATTTTTCACTTTAATTTTAATTTTTCTGAGCACATGGCTTGACACAGCTGTAGCTGTGTGTTCTCTGACTCCTGCAAATCTGCTTCCAGTCTCAGAGGCAGGCATTCAAAGAATAGGGAATGTACAAGACAAAGACTACCTGTGAAAACCACAGAGAAAAAGAAACGATCATCCACAGCCCCTGTCTGACCTTGCATTACATGGAGGACTGCAGCTAGGATGGGGAAGGGACTTCCTGACCAAGGACTGACAGTAATACCCTTTCAGCACAGTGTTTCTATAAGTTACCCACCAAGATTAAATGATGCAAATAGACATACTCATTTCCTGAAAAGTCTTTGGTCAGATCTATTTCAATACCTGCTTGGTCTTTCTGAGATTTTTCTCGTTTGTTTGTATGAACAAAAAACTATGAAATTATCATTATATCTTATCTTGAAAAAGTATAACCACTGCACAGTAATTAGGGCAGATATTTGTATAGCAAAGATGTTACACAGATACAAAAATAATAATGATTTCACTAGATCAAACTTTTCATGGTGATGTATTATAGAACAATTAATACCTTTTAATTTGGAAGTCTAGCTACAGATATCACTATTACACTGGGAACTTGGGCACTGGAGAAAGTTGATGACAACTACATGTAATGCTAATCACACAGTATTAAAAAACAAGCAGAGGAAATAAAACACAATATTTTCTTTAAAACTGTTGAGACATTATGACAAACACACTGAACCACTTGTAATTAAGATAAACACAATATCCTCTTAGTGCTGCTGTGCTTACAGTTCTTGCAAATAGCACATATGGTTTGTACTTTTATCAAGTGTGCTTAGACCTTTTTCTCCTAATGAGTGATTCTATGTGTATTAGTTGGGAGCAAAACAAGACTAAGTTAAATACACTCTGGCTGTCTTAAGTCAGAATTTCCTTTTATTTACGGATTTATATTAAATCCCTACGGTTATTTTAAAATTGTTTTCAGTGTTATTTTATCATTAATCTTATTATAATCCAAAAATCTGGCTGCAAATTATTGCTTTGAGGATTGGCAAACACATTTGTACAGCTTGAAACAATTTACTGAAAACATGTTGCTTACTTAAGAGAACATGCTGTCTTTAAATGCTGTTGGTAAGAAATGTTCATTTCTTGGATTTCCATTCTATTTATGGACTCTGAAGACAGCAGAAATACATTTTAAAGTGCACCTAAAGGTTGCATATGTTCTTAGGGTCACCTTATTTTAAGCTCAAGGGATCTTCCTCATCCATCAGGCTCCGCAGCGCCGAGCACACAAGCCAAGGTAACACGCCTTTGCAAAATATTTGTTCTCTTCTCCAAAGAAGAAACATGTAACCAATCCTGTTGTAAACTGGTGAACCATGGTTTAATAATGAGAAGATTTTAGTTTCAGATCAAGGGAAAAATCAATTTTAGCCAAATATATTTCTGTGAACATAGTACGTACAAGATACATTGATTTACGGTAATGCATTTCCTTACTTTTCACACTGACATCTCTCAATCCCTATAATACTTCAGTCATTTGTACGTTTACATAACTCCCTCAGATGAAATATCTTTTGACATGAAATATCTTTCCTATTTTATAGCGGGTGAAAAGGAAGTACACCCCGAGTTACACAGAGCATACCAAGTAGAACAAAACTATGGACCACCCCAAATGGTGAGTCCCAGGGAAATTTCCTCTTTCCTGTGTGTAATGGAAGCTCCAGGGGCTGGATCTGCTCCCTGGCCACTACAAGCATGAGAGCTCTATGCTCTGCCACAGCATGGTGTATACTCTCCCCTCTCTGGGCTCATGGTGAGTGTCTTGCCAGCAGGACCTAGGGGGACAGTTGAGGACTTTCCCTGATTACCAGCTAAGGCAGCAAAACAAAACATTCCCTCCATTTCAGATTTTTTGAAAAATAAATCTTCACTTTTCAGATAACAGCTCATTTCAGATGTCATTTTTTAACTGAGACTTAATCCTTACTAATTTATATTGCCCTATATGAAAGCTTTGAGACAGTTATGTGATTTTCTGCTGCAGCTGTAAATCCTGATACTTCTGCCATCTATGCAAGCAGCAAACACAGAGGATTTTCACCTCTTTCTACTTTCCTGGTCTTCCACTGATCAAGTAGCTTGTCATCTGCATTTCCCTAGAACACAAAAGTCCAGAGTTTTTCACTATGAATGGTTTCTTATCCTTTCCTTAACTTGGGAAGGGGAAGAAAGGTAAGATAGAAAATTCTGTAGTTTTCAGTGTGTGCAAAAATTTCAAGCTTTTAACAGAAGTTCAGCCCCCAGAGCATCTTCTAGTAGAATGGAAAAAATTTATTGACTTTCATTAGGAAAATTTTGCTACAGAAGTTTCAAGTCAAATTTAAAAAAAAAAAAAGTAGTATCAATTTTTGTATATTCATCTACCTGGTTAGATGTGGAGTTCTGCCTACATATCTGTCAGCACTCAAAATTTCATACAGGAACAAACACAAATCCTTTCTCCTGACTAAAGAGAAGAGGGAGCTGGCTCACTCAGAAATTCAGCTAGAATCCCACATTTCTAGCTTGCTTTTCTATTTGGTCCCTTGTTTTAAATTAACAAAGGTGGGATCCAAAAGCCCAGCAGTCCAAGTTGACTCTCCTATATTAATACATTGTGTAATAACCAGTTTTAAATGAGGAGAGTGACATATGTGCTTAGGCATTCAGAACAGCTTCCTTTTAAAATTAAATATAGCTGTCTTGTAAAAAATTGAACTTTGGAAACATGATAGATAGAAAGATTCCCCCAACCACAAGTACGCAGAACTTACAATCACAGCCAGACTTCAAAGCTCCTGCCTTTACACCCACACCAGGGTCTTTTTTTATTGCAATTCTTTTCAAAAATAATTAATTGCCAGCTAAGTGGTAAATAAGCAATTTACATTTTCCCCTTTATCCTTCATGGGGCAGCTGACACAATGTTGAGAGCACAATTACCAGCTTAACCAACAGCAACACAGTTTTGGCCAGGTCCTTCCATCCCACTTTCCCAGGGATAAGAGGTGTGGGCAACAACTTTCCTGTTTCATTGTAATGCTTGCCATGTTCTACTTCACATCTGATTCAGCATCTCCTGCCAAGAAACTGTTTCTTGCTTAGAGTGATCACAGAGAGTTTAGCCATGTTTTTGTCAGCGCTGTGCCTCCAGAAAGCTGGGATTTTGTACAGAAACTGCACAACCACTGGCAAAAACTCTGCAGCACGACTTGCCCTTCTGTGTCACTTCTGGGTCCCCAGTAGGACCCGAGTTCCTGGGTCCTGTTTGTTTGCCTGAATGCTTGCAAATGAAAGTCAGCGTTTTGGAGTTTTATTTGCACTCTGCTGGAGTCTCCTTCCCTCCTTTCCCCCATCCCGAGCAGCACGTCTCTTTCCGGAGCTCCTGCCAAGGGAGGGGGCCGTGCTGTCCCTGCCTGTCACCAAGCACCGAAGCCACGCCAAGTTAAACGCTTGAACACCAGCGAGTGCCACAGAGCAGCATGCACATTGATCCAGATAGGTAAAGGATTGCTCAAAGACAACACCAGGTTTGTATTTCTGGCACTTTTACCTCCCCCTAGACTCTTCTGTCAAACTTCTCACTTGGAAAGGATCCAAAATCTGTTATGGAAACCTAAGAAAACCTTCAGCCATTTGTTATTTACTCACCTACAACCAGTAAGAGACAGATTACGGTAACAAGATCATCCAACTTTTAAAGATCAGTCAGGTTTTCACAAACTATGTTTCAAGTGTATTTTTGTCTGGCAACATATAATCCAGTCACACAAAACCAACTGATCTCAATTACTACCAAGTTAGTAGAGAGTTTACTTTCTAATCACCTTGTTAGGTCAGCACTATTCACTGACATACAATTGCATTGATACAAGCACTAAAAATAGTTCACCTAGATTCTTCTTTAAGGTCAAGCCTGGAAATTTATGGTAGCTGTTTAAATTTCTGTGAGCTTTAGATCTTTGTGGAAAGCCACCAGCCCAGCCCTCCCTCCATCAGCTGTGGAATAAGCCTGGGGAATATGACCTCCTTTGTCAGTAGTCTAAATCAGGCAAAGTGAGTACTTTGATTCTCCTCATATTCCCAGCTTCTGCTTTATGGTTACTGTAATTTAAAACTCCTTTACAAAGCCTACTTGTTGGTATAAATACTCAAAATAAAGAGAAATTGAGTCAATTGTATCCTGTTGACTAAAGGTTATTTTATTCTGCATTAAGCACTCCCCCAAGTTATTTTATGAATTGTTTTAAATAAACATATTTTGTAGGTTTTATAAATTCACCTTATTTTCTTAAGACATTGTGGTTTTCTTGGTTTTCTTTTAATTCTTCCTGAGTTTTCTGTGTATCAATTATCTTGGGGAACTTTCCCAAAGTGTTATGCAAAGTGATTTGGGATTATGTTCCAGGAGTTTGTCCATGTACCTAACTATTTTCCTTCTCAACAGTTAATTCCTTCCTTCCTGCCTCTGATCTGAAATACAAGACCTCTTTCTCCTTACCCTGGAAGTCCACGTAAACTTGATCCCTACTCCACGTTTGCAAGATAAAGCTCCATTGCTGTCAGCTTTACTCCTTTCACAGTTACACTTGTCTTGCTTAGATTGTATACGTGGTATACAGTGCATGTATAACAATTTTATGCATTACACTTACTGTTTATTCTCACCTTTTCTCACAAAAGTAAAAAAAAAAAAAAAAAAAAAAAAAAAAAAAAAAAAAAAAAAGAAAGAAATTACAAGTTTAGAAAGATACCATGCTCAGCAAACAGTTTCTAGAAATGCTGACAGGAGCTTAGATGGGAGATGAGGGTACATATGCAGAATGAAAGCCTGCTATGCTGAAGGGCACACCACTCCTCCCAGCAGATCCTAGGAATGGACTGAGCTCCCAAACAAAATGGTTAGGCTTTCCTGAGCAGAGTGTAGTAAAGCATTTCAGTCCAACCACAAGCAAACAATCTGAGCACCCCCACTACCTAGGTCATGGTCAGGCAGGCAGAACGAAGAGTTCAAGAAAAGGAAACATCTTAAATAGACTGAAATGCCCCAGTATTTTTGCTGAATAACAAGCACTGCCTGGAGGACACCATCCTTGCTAGCAGCTCTGGCTTGGCTTTGGTTACCATATAAAGAATCCCCCAGAGCTCAGTATGGTTTCAGGAACTCACATGCTATAGAAACGTGCAGTCTCCTTCCCTGAAGCCACATCACCAGGCACTAGAGATGAGCAGCCCAAAAATAATATTTTGGAAAGAGCACTGCCAATCCACCCTTCATGTGAACAGCTTTCTCATTGGCTTGCCTTAAGGTATTAAGAGTTATGATATGAAAGCCCTCCAGGCAATCTTTCCCTCCTAGTATTGTTAGCTTGTACTTTTACTAATTCTGGTCTGCTGTGAGGGCCTCCATCACTTCCCAGACAGAGTTCTGGTTTCAATTAGTGCATTTAGACATCTTATGCCTGGGCTATAGCTTTTTCTAAATCGGCAGTTTTCTTCTTACACCCATTCAGAACTGGCTATTCTATTTCTTCTACTCACTTTTCTCCCTCAAAAATGTATCTGCTTGGCAAAAAATATTTCCCTTCCCTGTGTCGATCATTTCTAATGGAGCGCTTATCTTTTGTTTGTTGTTTCCACAAGGCACAGTCCAGAGAAGAAATTCCTGTTTACTGTTCACAAAAAACCCCTACAAAACCCAATTTGGTTGGCAAAGCCACTGTTTGTCCTCAACTCCTCAGGTCCTGCAAACCACCAGACCATGAGGCCCTTTTCCATCCCCCTGTGTGCAATCATGGAATGTGCCTCCTTGTGCTCCTACTCCAGAGGCAAATCCTGCACCAGGTGTGCAGACATGCCTGTAGTAGCTCCTGCACACTCATGGGGGAAAGCTGAGGCTCAGGGCACCAGTGAGACCATGTGGTACGTTTTGAAAAGGTGAGAAAAAAAGCATAGACCTGATGATGGGTTAGCAAAGAAGCCCCGAGAAACGTGTAAAACATCAGACGTGGCTGGGTAGGTGGAAATACAGATCAAAGATGAAGGATGCAGCTTCAGGCAGGTGTCCTGGAAGGAGGGAGTGTGTATTTAGTAGCTGAACTAAAATAACCCCCAGCTCCACTGGAGCTGAGTGGGAAGAGGACTGTGCAGCTCAGTTACCTGGGAAAAAGGGAACTGCTGGGACACCAAATGCAAAGCGAGGTAACAGAGTCACATTAGATAGACAAGTTTTCACCCTCAAGCTGCAGAATTCCCTTACTCTGGAACCATCCAGAAAATCCTTAATCCACCAGCATTTTGAACAATAGTACCCAAGTGACCCAGGATGCCAGGCGTTCCCAGAGCACCCACAAAATTGGCTTTTAATACTCTATGAGCACCACAAACCCATGCCCTTTCAAACTAATACTACTGTATTACGAATCTGGTATATCCTTAATCTTGAAAAAAAACACCCCAAACCCAAAATACTGTAAAAGGAAGAGGGAGAAAGAGCTTTATTACATGTGAATGCAGATCAAAACAATTTTCTGTGCCTACAGGTGTTTGAGAAAAAAATACAACAAAACATAACTTTCAGTGAAGTGTCATTGATGAATGATTTATGGGCTCTTTGTGTAGAAGTACTAAGCACTTGGTCTCATCTTGATAAATCAGTTCAAATTCCACTAGTGCTATTAATAAATCAAGAGCAGGTCAGCTCCATTCTTAATGTTATTATTACTGTGCCTTCTGTCTGCTAATGCAAGTTTTGACATCTTCACACCTTAGTATGAGACAAGGACACATCTATCTCCTCAGTGAATTAATTAGCAGGATTTTGCATCCCACCACTCTCTTCCTTGCCCTCCTTCAGATTGCTGGAGGGGACATCCATAACATGTGAAGGACCAGGATACAGCACTATGATAAAACTGAGTCAAATGAACAAACAGCCCTTCTAGAAATGGAAGGCTTCCCTCTCCCCTTCTGCAATATCCTCTTCTCAGTCTTCCCCTTTGCTTTCCAGCTGTGCAGGTCACCCACACCTTCCCTTGTGCTGACACCAGCACTTGTCCAAGTGGAAAGTAAGTTGATGCAATTTACTACCCCAGCAGAACTCAAGAAACCCCAACAACAACAACAACAACAAACAAAACAAAACAACAAACAAACAAAAACCACAAAAAAACCAAACAAAAACAAAACAACAACAACAAAAAGACCCAACACCCCATGCCACACTGTTTTGAAAACAAGCCAGAATATCTGTGGGAAGATTCAGCAGAAGAGCAACGAATTTAAGTGCTTTATATTGATTTAAATGCAGTCACAAATGCCAAAGCCAGCTCAAGGTGAGAGGAGAGGAGAGGATAGTACCTCTTCCTTCTGATAGCTGCCAGTTGCTACTTTGGCTCATCCACTTATGAAACTTTATCTAAAGACTCTAGGACACATCAATGGGCTTAAGAATCATTAAAACTACAAGTTAGTCTGATTTTTTTTGAGTTGGTCTAATTAATTCCTACACACAAGTAACAATAATTCTCCACATCTTCACCGTACTGGTCAATGCTCAACAGCAGAAAGGGCTGGTCATTGTATTACATTTAGGATTTATTATGCATCTAAAAATAGTCAACTTCTAGTTGTAATATAAAAATTTTTAATATGACACAAGATTTTTTTTTTCATAATGTATTGATGAACTTGCACCTTCTGAAACACAAGCAAGTTCTGGTTGGTGTGAGAACCCTACTCCATACAGATGAATTTTAAGGATGTGTGACACAGAAAGAGTACAGATGAAGACTGAGAAGAAATAGTTTCTACATATTCTTAGAGATCATTTCAAAGAGAAGGGGGACTGAAGAACATACTGAAAGATCCACTGACATTTAGAAATCTTCAAACAAGTACTGGCAGGCCAGTCTGAGGGCCTTTCTCTGTTTAGAAAAAAAAAAAAAAAACCACAGTAGCTTAAACAAAAAGAAAATTAAAAATTTCTACAAGGCACTAATTTTGCCAATAAAACAATTTCATACACACAAAACTAAACTACACATTAAAGTGTATTGGCCAGACACTGCCACACACATGGTCCCTGCTCTGCAGAGTTTACAAAGTGCTCACAAGGCATGCACCCAAAACCAAACGGCTTTATGTCAACTGCATATTTCAGCCCCAAAATTTAAAGTGCTTACTAAACTAAACATTCAGCAACTTCCTATCTCCGCATTAATCAAATATTAAGCAGACTCAGGAATGAGATGATGTGGTTCAAAGCTTTATTCCCACATGTTTAATCTCCACAGGGAATTCACAAATGGTTGAGGCATGACCAAGATTTGCAGGTGTTTAAAGGTTTTGGTTCTTGCATGGCAGCCCCTGCTGTGGCCTTGGAGCACCTTGCAAGAACTAAAACTATCCCATCAATCAGCTCCTTTCCCCTTTCCTGGCATAAATTACCTAACTTGGATGACTGAGCTGAAGGAGAGTGAAACAGAAGCACAGCAACCAAGGAAAGCTCCCTGGAGGAGCTGAATGCCTCATGACAAACATTCTGTAATCATCTTCCTGACACACAGTTCCAAGGGCAAGGCCCAGCTCACACATGAACTCTGGCTCCTGTGTGCAAATCTCCTACATTTGCTGCACAGGTGTGTGGCCACAGTGTCACACACCTGCTGCACACAGCCACACACGTGACAGCACAACCATCCCAGGCTAATCCCAGAGCAGGCTGGGAACAGCAACACAGCCAACAGATGGGAAGAGGATGCTGTCAGCACCCAGGACATCAGTGTGATGATCTCAGAGTGACCTGCACTGCCCAGCAGGCAATCTGCAGCAGGTTTGGACCAGATGGGGCTTTTTCAGGGTGTGATCTTGGTTCTCACTAATGGAAATAATCACGCCTGGCTGTCTCAAGTGCATAGATCACTGTGGAGGATAGGATAAGACTCAAACTCCTAACCAGAAGCAGATGGAAACATTTATTATTGTGGTTCTTCTGCACACACAGAGTGGAGGGGGTCTAAAGGGTCTGAATGCTGGAGGCTGACAGCATCCCTCTGTGGTGGGGGAATGTTACAGAGCAGGCAAGTTATCTCAAGCACACTCCTCTTTTCCAGCAAGAAACTGAGCTCAGCTTTTGCCCTCTGTTATTTTATCAGGAGTTCCCAGTTAAACAGCAATTATATTTAAACACTTTTTGTCTTTGTTGGGAAGACATGAGGAGAAAAGAGTATTATCTTCTGACTGCTTTATTTCCTTACTATTACTGCTCATAAAAATGTACTCCCTCTTTTGTGACACAAAACACTGTGAGCTTTGTCTTGTCACAGCATATATATATATATGTATATGTGAGCTGGGCATTTCAGTAATTATCTCTGGCAGCCTTCCTCCATCATTTACTGCTCCTCCCCAAAAGAGATTCGTAACAGCAAAGATCTTATTTTATATCTGAACACGGTATAAAATGCTCATCAACTGCTTTAAGTAAAGAAAAAAGATGAAATCCTTAGATTACTTTATCATATAGGTTACACATTGTTTAGCAGCTGTAGCAATCACTTAATACTTCTTTACTCAATTATAAAGAGCGATAATCTCGCACTCCTGCAAAGATTCCTGTTATTATTGAGTGGAAGCTATCAGTAAAAACAATGCAATGGGAAAATACCAGGCTCAGTAGGAGTTGGCAAGCACCAGACATAACTGTGGGAGTGACTCCCACAGTGGGCTCTGGCTAAGATATGCCAGTTATGCATTCTTATTTTATCTTTATTGTAAACTGGGGTTCTGACAAACACCCTTCCACCATTACTGAGCTAATGAAGCACAGAGTTATTTTGCAGCTGCCAACCAAAAATTATTGGCAAGGGAGGTTTTTCTTACTGTTAACCAAAGCCAATCAGTAATTTTTAATTTTATTTTGTACTTTAGACCAATATTTCTCCTGGAAAAGGGGAACTCAAGCGCTTTATATGTATAAAAAGGCATTCCCCCTCATCCCAGATACTTTGGTGGTGGCTCCATGCCTAGGAGAGGTGGTAATCTGGAGAAGGAAGACATCTCATCAGCAGAAGGGGAAGCTTGGCACACCCACCTGCCCCCAGTCCTTCAGCCTTGCCTCTGCTCAGCCCCTGCCCAGCTCTGGCACTGCAGCAGTGTTCACTTGGTCAGCTTTCTCACTACAGCAGGAACAATACATCCCAAAATAGTTAGGGTTCCAAGGGAACCTACTGGAGGTCACCTACTCCAACCCCTTATTCACTTTATGCTGCATTCCAAAAAATCCAGCAGGATGTTTCTGACCTGTGAAAACTGTAATCTCTCCAAATGCCCCAGGTGAACGGAATCACACCTGAGACCAAGCTGGCCTCACTTTTTCACTTGCTATAGGAGAGATGGACTGAAATGAACAAGTTTAGCTCCCTAACATCTGCTCAGCAAATGCTCCCATAAATCAAGATGCAGAATATAGAGTATTTGCCACACCCTGAATAGCAAGAGTCATGCAAGATGAAGAGTGGAGTGAAATCCTGGACTTGCTGAAGTCCATGGCAAGACTCCCATTTAATTTCAGGCAGGCCAGGGTTTTTAATGCAGATTGTTACCATATGGTAGATTTTAAGACCAACTGACAAATGCAATTAAAAGCAGAAAAGAATTAACTGTTATAACAGCTACATGAACTAACTGCATTCATATTACCAAAACCCAATACACAAAATACATGTATCTCCCAGCAAAACCTATGACTGCCCTCTTAAAGGTACCCATTTCCACTTAGAAGAACCGAAATTCCTCTAATCCAGAAACATTCTCCCCCATGCAAGCAGATTTTCCATATCAGCTTGACTTCTAAGCACAGAAAGATGCTATTTTTAATGTTAACATAGTTTATTTAAATACGCTATCTTATTCATGGCTTGGACCTTCCCCCCTTTTTTCCTATTAAATCTAATAAAAAAAGATTCTGTTCAAATAGCAAGGATAAAAATTGGGAGCTGTTCTTGAAGTAATACAGTGGTCTCCTAAATTCAAACCAAACATCAGCTAATGCAAAAGGCATAGAGGTAACACAACAAGTTCACACTCAGCATCGTAGTGTGGCTCTTAGATGTTTTTTTTTTCCTTACAAAAAATTTAATAAAGGCATTGCCTCCAGACAGTTATTCTTAAATTGATCCAAGACTGAGATGAATTACTATAACTCATGCTTCTTGCAGTATGATTGTTTCAGACTGCCTGTGTATTTAGGAAAATTAATATACACTAATCACATTACTAAAATTCTTCTGTTATCCTAAGGAAGAACTGAAACACCTTTTTCTCCTATAGGCAGCATTTTCATGCTGCAAATGTAAGGTTAACAAACAGTTCAGTGAGCTACTAAGAATTAAATGAGTTGAGCAGAGTGTCTCTGACCATGCTGCCCAGCAGTTCAGGACACAAATTTGAGATACGCTTGCTTATTTTGAAACGTATTAGTGGGTCTGTTTCTATTTTCTTATTGGCTCCATCTAATCTTCCCACAAAGTGAGTAAAGGGGATTCTAAGCTGCTGGTCACAAACTCCATTTGACATCTCAAAGACAAGAGTTCCTTGCTAATGCAGTATCATCACCCACGGTGACTCTAGAATTCCAGCTTCTGTAAACTATCTCATGTCCAGCTTGGCTCTGAAGCAAGGGCAGACCCTAAGAGATGATTAATAAAAATTCTTTTTTAGCCACTGCTGGTATGATTCTGGCTACATAAAAAGAGGCAGGAATCACCTTGATTACACCATACCATGGAGATGTTTAAGGTACTTGGTAGCATCAGCACTCAGCCATTTATCCCAACAGTGCTGGCACCAGCTGCTCCAAAAGGGGCGTTGATCAACTTCCACATTAAAGATCTTCTCTTAGCTCTTTACTGCAAAGGGATACACTACAGTACTGCTCCAAACTGTGGGTCAATGTTAGTTTAGCAGGTTTCCTGTTAGTTTTAGTTTCCTGCAGGCTCCTGCTTTACATTCTTTGTCCCCAAAACTATTTATGACAGAGCTTTGGCCACACAGTGACTTAGAAAACACTCTACATTCCTAAGCCCAGCCCAATGCCCCATAGCACAAAACTTTAAGACAACACCTAATAATTTGATGGGAATGTCAACTAATGCGTAACAGTATCATTAGTGCTCTCTACTGGATAAACACATAATTACTCCAAAATTAATATAGCACATCAGGGACCTCAGTAACTAAGTGGAGTAAAACTGCTTGCATTTAAATGATAATTCTTGGAATATATCTACAAAATCTTATGCCACTCAAAGGAAGTTAAAGCCTTACATAAGGGCACAACAAAGGACATAAAGAAGTCCTTGAACACAAAACACAACTAAAGTTGCAATCCTGATCTCTGAAATAGGACAATTAGAGAAAAAAACAGGCAAGACTGTACAAGAATACTTGAGTCAGGGCAGTGTTAATCAGAATATTCCTTCCTATTCTTCACGTACTACATTTGTATGCACAGATGAATTTACAGCTAACAACTGTGAAATTCAATTTCAGAAATTCCTCTGCCCTCAAAAGCAGCAATGTATTTGGAAGTCACACTACAATTTGCTTCATCACTGTTCATACCCTGTTAATATAGGGCAAGCTTCTACCTGGCAATCAGACTAAGTGATGTCACTGTTCAGTGACTCCCACATGAACAAAACCAAGTCAAGGTTTCTGTTAGCTCTTACCACCACCACCAGTGTCTGTGGCTCCACCTGAATGAAGACTGCTGTAACTTACCACTCCCTCCAGCCAACACAGAACCACCAAGCCCTGCCACCAGCAGAATGGTTGTGCTGCCCTGGAGTTCAACATTATTCAGAGCCAAACATAAAATACCTCAATTGGCACTGAATCGTTAATGGTTTGAGCACCTGCAACCACAAACTTTTGCATAAAAATGAGCACTGATTGGCCTTTGTGAGAACCTCTTAATATTGCAATTCCCTACAAATACCTGAAGCAAACCTACCCCTACACTACCCCCTTCTACCAGTGCAATCTATAGAGTTTTCTTAGCAGGAGTTCTTACAAGTGCTGAAGACACAGGAAACATTTTACTGTCACTGCTACTTGCCTAAATTTTTAAATGCAGAACTGAGACTGTACAGAAAGTCACTTCTAGTTACATAGATACAACAGTTAACTCTAAGTTTTCTGATTGCATTTTTGTTACCCTGTTTGATACACTTGGGAATTATGTTTATCACAGTAGCATTGAGCAGCTAACCACAAAAGAAACAGTGTTGGGTACAGCCTTATACTGACCTGAATGCAGTGTAGATGATACATCAGTGTCCTGGAGAGGTCAGCATCAGTCAGCAAGGGACATGAATGAGGAGGGGGACAGTGGATGTGAAGAAGAAAAGCAACACAACGCTGCTGAAGCCAGAGCAGGAAACATTTTGTAAGCATGATTTCCACCAAATTTGTTTAGGGGAGAGTAAGATAAAAGGAAGCTCCCAGGTGGATGGGGCAAAAGAGGTTAAAACCACTACTAAAGACAGAACTGCTGAGAAAACTCACCAAATGACAATTTTCTCTAATTTGTGATACCACAGTTTCTCTTAGCCAGGCAGACTCTTGGCTGCATCCCTTCTGTTTTTCATGAGGCACTTAAAGTAGGAGGAGGGTAAAGAGAATAGTCTTGCTGGGACCTAGTGATCTGAAGGTTAGCATGCATCCTATAAAAACATCTGGAGTTAAGGAGGTTTCAGGGACAAGGCTATCTACAACCTAAAATAATACATTTATCACACCAAATTAGATTAATTGTCTACCCACACCTCTTTAAGGAAGAAATAGTGCTGATCCTTTAAAAAAGAGGAGAGAATATGCAAGTTAGAAAATGCTTCAGAAAAATTAAACAGCTATTTACAAAAGAGATTAAGTTAAAAAAACACCCAAACATCAAAATACTTAGTTTTGTGTAAAAAAATGCTAAAATACAATGTAGAGGGATAGGCTGGGCATTATTATAGCTCAAATAATAAAAACACAAATAGGTCAGAATTACCTTGACCAAGCGATTGCTGTACTTTTTCCCCACGTTTTTTCCTTATGTATACGTGACATGTGGAGTTGGTATGGTTTTGCTTAAACAAAGCAAACTCTTTTTGGTCCCAAAAAGAGTAGGAAATCCACAGCTTTGCATACCCACACACTGAAGTTCTTGCTTACTTTTCTTTCCAGTTTCTCCTTCTCCCTTTAAAAAATGCTCTGCTTGTTTTCCTTTCATCAAATCCTCTCCGAAGCTGAGCTTTTATGACTATTCCCAGAACATGAGCTGGGGAGTGTGCTACTCTATAGTTCATCCTGGTTTTCCCCCACTCAGCAAATCCTTAGCACCAAAGGGGACCAAATAAGCTGGAAATGAGCTGACTTGAGCTTAAAACAGCCTTGTCAAATAAGCAGTTAAAATCTTGCGCTCGAAGTGCCTCCTGACTTGTGGCTCAATCTGTGCAAATCACAACTGCAGAAATACTGACCACAATGCACAAACTCCACACTGGATTTGCTCCCCCCACCAAAAAAAAAGAGAAGTTGCAGAAATCCTCTGCTTCTTGATACCCTCAATGAAAGGAAATGGTCTTCATCTATGACTACACTTCAGCCTGTGATCTGTGAACAGAGGGTGCACTTCAGGCTTAGTGGACTAATTGCATTTTTGTCTTTCCATCCATGCCTTGCACCATAACACACGCTGTGGGAACAGCACTACTCTTGGGGGCTGGTATGCAAGATCACACTGACACTGCCTAGGATGCTGCTCCAGGAACTGAGCCTTCTTCTGCAGAAGCATTTGTAACTGCTTTTAAAAAAAGATCATCCTTACATGTCTTCTGCCACATCAAATCCCCAAATGCAAAACACAGCAGACCAATCAAAATGACGAAATCATCCAGCTAGTTGCTTGTTTATACTGCAGCCAATTCCCTTCCCCAAGGAATTCTGCATAGCTGCTGTTTTCATGGTCTCAGCCATAGGAAACACCTCTTGCAGACCTGGGATGCTTAAAGCACAGCACACTACCAGCAGCTCCTACTGGATCCAAAGCACTTATTTTAAGAAAAAAAAAAAATTAAAAATAGTATTATGTTTAAGCTTGATCTGTCTGTTCCCTTGAATCCCTTAAGATTCAAGTTACTTAATCAAAGCAAAATTGAAACAGCTCAGGTCAAGAATAATTCTTCAATTAGCCTGAATAGGACTTGGATGAAGGGGAGGTTCCCACGATTTTCTCCTCACAGGCAGTACCAAACTTAATCCAGAGACCACATAAAGGCAGCTGTTTCTAATGCCAGAGGGAGCTGTGGGCAGCCAACTCGAGGAGACTCAACTTCAAACTACATATTCTAAGGGCAACCCAAACCTTTCCCTTCCCTCTCACACAGTTCACCACCCAGTAGTAATTCACAGATTATTAACTGGCCTGTTAATTGTTTGAGTTTCCTAGGTATTCCTGCAGTCAAGAAAAACAACCAAGCCCAAAAGCCTTCTTTCAACTTTTAGTCTGGGGAAACTTGAGGAAAAATACAGAAAAGTTGAAAACAGCTTTTGAGAATCATGTCTTTATTTACAGGAGGCCTGAATGTCTCTGTGCCATAACTTCCATGTTCATTGAGAAAGGCTGCATTTTAAGCAACTATGATGTCCTTTATTATTTCAGCAAGTAATTTCATCTTCTTTGAAGACTGAAGTATCAGCAGTTGAGAAGACAACTCAAATGAAACACTGTCATACCACTGCATTGTAAATACACAGGAAATCCAACTACTTCATCATCCAGATACAGTTGAACCATCAAGAGTTCTCAGATGACTTATTTTCCATGTTTTTGTGTGAGATCCTCCAAGCTGAGATTTACAGGTAAAATATACAATTAAAAAACCCCAAATCACCACTGTTATATTTTACTAGAACATCTATCTTGCCTCTCCAGTCAAACACATGAAAACGTACGTACTTTGAGATACCTTTTGAGGCATTTAAAATATATATATTTTGACTTCTTTATGCAGCCCAACACACATACAGTCATTTTGCCCCATCAATTTTTAAAAACTGATATGAAATACTATTAAAAATTTATGCCAGTTTACAAGATTTAAGAAGAACAGGCATACTGCAAAAATGGTTTCAACTGTAGTTCAGTAAAACAAACACCAGGAAAGATACAGCAGGAAAATGAATTACTTTCTTCTCAGAAGCTGAGCACTCAATATTGCAATTCCTTAGTGAACATCTGAGCAAGGGCAAGCCAGCTGAAAAATGCTACTAACCTTTAAAGCCAAGTACTAACACATCCCTGTGTTTGGCAGGGGATATGCCCTCCCCTCCAAACTGGAATGGCTTTGCATTGCTGCAAACCACTTAAGGCTGACACCTCTTGTTTTTGTCTTTTAACACACACTGTAGGAAAACAAACGGCAAAACAGTTCACAGTCCTTGGACCAAATTTTATAAGAACTCTGAATAAACAGAGATCCAAAACAGAGTCATGCAGCACAAAGTTAAGGACAACAGTCTATATTCACAGAGTAAAAGAAACTGTAATTATAAACTGGTCAGTTTGGATACCTGTTCCCATCAAGTTAAAACTCCTTCCAAGACTATAGCATAAAGAAGTGGTCTCCAAAGCTAGGTGCATGCATCCCAAGACAATCCATTTGGGTGCAAGAAGAAAGTATATTTTGCAGAATTAACAAACAAAATTTTAAATAATTTAAAAATAGTCTTTATTTCACTTTCTCTTATACTTTTTTTTAATTTCTACTCCTGTGTATGTACATAATATATTAGTATAGTAGTACATATATTATTTATAAATTAATAAATATACATAGAGTGTGTGCACACGTAAGTTTTTAGTGACACGGGTGTGCAATCAGCAAGTTTGGAGACCACTGGCCTCAAGGATGCTGTATGATACTACAGCTGCTTGCACAATCACATATCCCATTGCTGAATTCATTTTTTAATGTCAACCTTAAATATGCTCAGCAGCATATTTTCAGTATGCCTGCTGAGATGTTTCTCCTTCAAAACATAAATGGATTTAATGATACAGGGGAAGCTTTTGAAGGATCAGGCTCAGATAACACAAGGCATTGTTGACAAAGTATCCTTTGGTGGAATAAAGTTAGAGCAGTTAAATTAAAACATGTGCAACTTTTAAATCAGATTAGAGCCGCCCTGTCCTTTCTGCATTTGTCCCACTTCAGTTCAGTACCAGCTCTTCTCCTTCACCACCTGATGTCCCTTCTTTCCCACAACAACTTTATGAGGAATCACCCAGTGTTGTCTCATCTGACATGTCTATTAAAGCACTTTTACACCTGATTCCTAAAAGTATTATCTGCACTGGGAAAAAAAAAAAAGGAACAAGAAATGTTTATTCTGAATTCACATTCCTATCTAGAATCCTGCAGATTTAGAAGAGGATTTTCCATTTTAAATAAGGAGGCAGCATATTGCATTAAAGTATGCTTATTTGTGCTTCACTGTGGGTAGTTTTGGTTGTTGTGCCTTTGATCTGGATGCTTTAATTCAAGCTCAAGCAGATTCCCAGTGGATTAGGGGACATGTGTGTGCACTGTAACACAAAAGCAGGTGTGGTGAGGCAGTGCCACCTACACCCCACAGCCAGAGCTCGTGTGGGACACAACCCAGACAGCACCACAAAAACCTCAGTTCTCTGTCACATTTGACCCCACGCCTCGGTGATTTAACAACATATTACTCATAGCTCTGAATTCAAATTTAGGCAGACGTATGATGACTGACTGCAGGGAACATGAAAGCCCTGAAGATCGTCTATTCTGATCTCATTTACATCACAGATCATTTGCTCACCCTTTGAAAATATCCAATAATTTCCATTTGATTACACCCTACTGAGGATACCAAGTGCTACAACTCATTACATCTCATTGTAGGTTGTTACCCAAGAAAAACAGCCTTGTGTTAGAAACTGAGCACATTTCTTTAGATCACAACTCCTCCAAGCTTCCACTTGCCATGATTTGGGGATTTTTATGCTTCATTCCCCTATATCAGAGATGAACACCACCCAAAATTGAGCAGTTAACTTTTGTTGTTATGTCACAGTTTAAAATTCCCTTTATTTACCCGCAAATCTTTGAGCCTTAAAAAAAAACCTGGCAATGTGGCAAGACAGGAAACCCAACAAAAGAGCAAAACTCTAAGAAGGGACCTCTGGTTTATCAGGTCTAGTTGCCTACTATTCAGACACCACTTTGCATTAATTTCTTTCATAGACATAGTTGGCTCTTCCTTCAAAGCAAGGCTCCACCCAGAGGGCTGTTCCAGAATTAGGAACTTGGTTTGTAATCTAAATTTTATTTACAGAAAGTTTATACCCACTTGATTTTGTGTCAACACTTTCAGCTCCCAAAGCTTCTCCCTTTTGCCTATTACTTGTACAAAAAAAAAAAAAGTGTTTTGACTCAATGAACAAACTTACTGCTACAGATTAAAAGAAAAAAAAAAAAATTAAGGCTTATCCATGAAATTAAACTTCCAGAGCATAGAGAAGATAACATAGTTAACTTTCCAGAGAAGGGAACACAAAAAAAAAAAAAAAAAGCTAGCCAGAAACTGTGATTTTGTTTAGTTATCCAAAGAAGCCTCTTCTCTCCTCATCCTGGATAAATGGGCTCACAGACATTGTAATCACTTGTAACAGGGGAGACATTCACAGTTATCCACTCTAATGCTCCACATGAAAAAACTGTACAAAATTAACAGCGCAGAAGAAAGTTAATGCAACTCCAGTGACCATTAAAACAAAGACCAAATCACAGTCTGTCTTGGTAGAAGCAAATACAATTTTAAAAGACATACCACCCTTGAGATTGGAACAACTGCGTCTTTTTCATGAAAGGAAAGAACAAAAAACCCTGAAATGTTCTTATGCATTTTGTATCTTTCTACTGATTCACCTTGGAAAACTTATTAAGAATGGAGCCAAAAAGGTAAATAAATAAATCATCCAGCATTCATTCACAAGCAACAGAAATCAAAGTACCGTATGTACACTTTTCTCTCATGTCCAGAAGACAGTGGCATGCAACACCATTACTGTAACAATAAAAAAGGTGCACATTGCAAAGCATGAAATAAATCTCCACTTCCACTAGGTTTATTGAAACCTTCCAAGTTGGGTATCTATGACTCACCAGCCTAGGACAGCTGTCAAGTCAGCAAGCAGACTTGCAAAAAGGTAATCTGATTTTTAAAATTGACTTGTAAAACTCCAAGCAAACACATTGACAGAAGTCAACAAGGTGAAAAAAAAGAGGTTATTTTCAATTTTAGACACCCATCATTTAGCACCTAAGAAGATCCAACCTAATTAGCATTATTCTCACAAATTTTCCATATTTAACATCTAATTTAGAACAGGCAAACAAGGGTGTAGAGAGCCTTCTAAAGGCTCATGAAATAAATATAGTTCAACAGGTATATGAAAGATATACTGCATATTATTTTTAGGTAGGCTGCATAATGTGTATTTTTACTGTGAGAACATAAAAAAAAAACTGACCTCTACAAAATTATGATTTCATATAGAGTAACCACTTGCCCCTGCTTCTACTTACTAGTAGTTTAAAATGAACAGTAAATTGATATAGAGAGACAAAATATTCCCATGGCAATGCAAAGAGTAGACAGCTTTTTAGTGTGTCCTCAGTCTGGGAGAGAAAAGCCAAATTAACCTGTCTTATAAAACATTTTCAAACCAGAGCAAACTGGCAGAGAAGCCTGAAAGGAAATAAAAAACGCTCTTAGATTAAAAGTTACAGAATTTCAAAGCAAAGTGAACTTTCAAAAAAAGCCCTCATCCAAGTACAATGAAATGAGAGTGTTCCTCATGCTGGTCTCAAAACATTCCATGTTTCTGTGGCCAAACCCCTGGTTCAGAGACCTACAGCTGAGACAGCATTGAAAAGAGTAGGCCAAAGCCAAGGTATCACAAACCATCACAAGAAAGCTTGGGAAGTATTTAAAAAAATTCAATGTGAGCTAGGTCTAGCTTTCTTGAGCATAACATGTGAACCTATAGTAAATAGCATAGTTTTAGTCATAATATAAAAATAGCTTGCAAGCTAAGTTACCTTTCAGACTAAACTCCATATATTTAGAATCCTATGAACAAGACATCATTCTCTCAACTTATCTTATGCTTTCTTAAAGCATTTTCTAAGAAATCTGCTTATTTTTATACAGTTGTGCTAAGATCTGTGAGGTCCGCATGCTTTTTAAGGACACATTTTGTCAGCTAATAGAACATAAAAACACAGCGAAAACAGTGCAGAATTTTGTAAAACTATTTTAAATAAATTTACACTTCACTCTAAGATTACTCAAGAATCAATCATTGGGTTCAACAGTCTAAGTCCCTTACTTCTGTTATCCTCATTGCACATCAAAACCGAAGTTGCTATTTCTGCCAAGACTCAAAGGTGTGGATCCTCAACCTCTGCTGGCCTAATGAGCAGTCAAACATTGCTCCTTCAGCAGAATCATTTTGGGCTTCTGCAGACAAAAAAGAAAAATCATCCTGAACTCACCAGAAAGCTCTCACTACCAGCAAAACCCAAAGGCAAACCTTCAAAAGACTCTTATAAACGAAGATCAATACAGGCAGCTTTTCTGTGACTTCACCAACATGGCTCTCTTTTTATGACCAATTTTTCCTCAGCCATGAAAGTTATAGATCACTAGGTATGTATATTTTTTCATCAAAAAATAAAGGGCAACACTTACTGCATCCCAAACTAACAGATTTTCTCCTTCTGAAAACCTAAAAGCTTTCTATAAATGTCTTGATTTCTAATGCTGACAAAAAATAATTGACTACTAAGACATTTTTCTCATCTTTTGCAGCCTCAGAGAGTTTAAATTACAGTACTGCAAGGCACATACAGAATCTCTTCCTTTCCAATACTCAATAGATATATTCCCTGAAATAATCATAAAATCCTCAAAACAATTAGAAATGCTACAAAGTTAACAATTTCTATTTAAAAACATTGCTCCTACACAACATGCACTTTTTTGGATAACAAGTTAGCAAATACTTATAAATTTTTTCTTTTCATTTACACTGGAAATGGACTGAATAATTTTTAACCTGGAAGGTACTGTATCATGTCACATTTAAATTATTGCCCTCATTACAAATTGCATCATCTCTGTAAATCCACAAAGGTATTATATTTGAAAATAAGCAGTGGGTGAGAGAATACAGATGCAGTTTAGCCCATCTGAAAACAGGTTTCCACATAAAGCAGTATCATCACAGTAAAAAATGAACTTTCTTCATTCAGTGGATGAGGATGAGAGAAACTGATGTAAGTGCATTTTGTTCAGTTTAATGCAATGTTATTAGCATTTACTTAAAAAAAAAATAATCTTCATTTTCAGGTTTTTGGGCAAGCATACCTTACTATGAAAGCAACTGAACTTTTAAGAGGTAGGTTTTTTTTCCATTATGCGCATATTTATTTCAAATAAAACATAACCAAAAAAACCACCAATATTTGCTTTTAGACAAGGATCAAGTCTCAAAGCCTGGTACAATATCTGACAGAGTTCAGTACTTTATTTGTCCTCAGCAGTACTAGGCTGCTTTGGAACCAGTGTATTCCAGGATGTCTTCATAGTCAAAAGACCAATCTACCGACGGTACTGAACCCACCCCCTCCTCCTCCACCTGTGGGCCCACAACTTCCCGGGGGATCGTTGTCATCAAATCCATTGGGTCGGAAAGAGCAAGAGGCTGAGGCAGCTTGAAGTGCTTGTGTTCGTGCACTAAGCTCTTGCTCCTGAAATGAAAGAGTAAAGACAATTAAAAGAAAAACCCCAACCCACAATCTCATGCCCTTGTAGATGGCTTTTAAAGCAGCATCGCTCATTTCTAGCGAACGGCTTTGCTGAACTTTCAAGCTGAACATCGGCAGCCAAAGATGTACAATTCTGCTCATTGTCAGTAAGCGTAACTGAAACAAAATGAAATCCACTTGAGTTCATGCTAAAATTGTATTTTAGAGCAACGTGGGATATCATTAAAAGAGACTGCTGACAAGAAGCTAACAAAACAGGTTTAAATGCTTCATATAAATTTTCATCCTAGCCATTTTCAGATGCCCTTGTTCTTGGTTGCAAAATTGAAAGTCAAAACCTTTAAATCAATGTTAATTACTTTGAAGACACTTTTTCATTCCACTCAATCAACTGCATCGAGTAACAATATACTCAGATAAAAGGCCAAAAGATGGACAAGCTATCTAGTGTCTATTCACTGCAGCTTTTCAGCTTTCAGGTATTATTTGCTAAGCTAACTGTTACAGCTTACTAAGTCTCTGCAACTCTCAAACACTTCATAAAAATCAGAGTCAACCGCTGGAAAATGTACCTGCACAAGTGGAAGGAACATGAAAGCTCTGCCTCCTGACAGCTGCTTTTTCAGCTGAATGCTCCTGAGGCTTCTTAAGATGTCTAAGCAGGGGATGAGCACATGCGAATTTTCCCTCATTATCACGCACTACTTTTGTTTCTGGCCAACTAGTTCAATAAGTGCTGCAGCAATTCTGTTACCTTTAGTATAACTTTCTCAAATTAGCCAAGAGCTTCAAACACTGAGGAAGAGAAGGCAGGTGTTGGCTCTGAAAGGCTAACAGGAAAAGACAGTGGACCTGGCAACAAACTGAAAGTATTCCAGTGCTAAGGCTCATACTGATAGCTACCCTCACATGACACTTCATCACCACACACCTCCCTAAAGGCAGTGGCAGCAAACTTTAAAACAGGGTTTTAGTAACTACAGGGGTCACCTTCACCTCTTGACTGTATTACCATGAAAGCACTAAAGTCTTGTCCAAATACTTTCACAGGTGCTAAAAGTAGTCCTTGTGAATTTAAATTATTTTGCCCTCTTCAAAAACACAGCATAAGTGTGAAACTGATGTACACTACTATGGACTGAAATGCATACTCATTCTCAAAATTATGTAAGATATCTGGAAGACACTACCTACACAATGAACTGGCCATATCCCTGAAGACAGTATTATGTTATCTCCAGCAATATGTGCAGTCATAAGTATCTGGCTAACACCATGACACACCAAAAACTAAGTAAGTTTACTAGGAATAACAAGGAAATATTAAAAACTCACTGGTAATACCAGAAATCAACAGCAGATTTTGATTAAAATAGCAGACCTTGCACAAATGGCCTGTTTAGTTGAAAAACTACACTACCAAACTTTTTATCTTACAGCACACTAGCATTTTTACAAGCAAAAGCCGTATTTCTAAAAATGTTGAATGTTTTCAGATTGTTATATTTATCCCAACAAATACTACTTCAGGTAAGTAAACCTTGGTAGTCAATACTGTTCTCTGGACTCAGAATACAACAGAGCACCCCCCCTCCCTTGCTTTCCATTTGTTCCCAGAAAGGGTTTTTAGATTTGTTTTAAATGGAGTGGGAGCTACCCATATTACAGATTTAGTTATTTTTACTGAAAACATCTAGGTTTACCATGTAGAAAACTGATATGCAATAGCAAAACAAAAGCAGTAAGATACAGAATTCTTTTGAACATGTCTCCTAAAAATTAAATGCTTTCTCAGGACAGAAAAATGTTTTTAACTTAGCTGGAAAACATTAGTTTAGAACTCTGAACCAACAGTGAAATATGGCATCTTAAAATTAGAATAATCTAATTCAGTGAATCACAGTATTAGCATTAATTTGAGAAAAACAGTAACCCAGCACTTGTAATGAGCCTCAATTAAAATGAGAAAAGGTGAGGAGCTCAGACACTCTGAGATGAACAGACACTACAAAGAAAGCCAATAACGAAGAATTCAAAAGTGAAAGGTAGGTAAAGATCTAAAACCAAACAAAAAACCCTAGAAAGCAAATAAAAATAATATGCTTGGAAGATATTTTTCATTTTGAGACAACTGCAATTAAAAACGGAAAAAAAAACCCACCAAATAGGGCAAGTAGTAATGGTTTTAAACTAAATGAGGGTAGAGTTAGACTAGATAAAATGAATGAATTTTTTATGAGAGTGGTGAAGTACTGGGGGTTGCCCAAAGAGATAGGAAATGCTCCACCCCTGGAGGGCCAGGCAGGATGGGACTTTGAGTAACCTGGTCTAGTTGAAGATGCCCCTGCTCAGGGCAGGAGTTGGACTAGATGGCCTTGAGTGGCCCTTTCCAACCCAAGCTATTCTGTGATTCTGAGATCATAGATTGCTGCTACAGAAGCCAAGAGAAAGTCAAGACAAGATGTGGCACACAAGCAAAGACAAACAGGACATAAATGCTTTAACCACACACCTTGAAAATAGCAACAGAGGTGCAATTCAAGCTCTCAGTTTTCCTGTTCATGTTTGTAAAATACCTGCAGCAGATTTTCCACTGTGAGATTTAGCTCATTTTTTCTAAGTTAAATTTACCTAGTTCTTCTAATTTGAGTTGACCTATAACCCTTACGGGAACAGCTTAAGCCATCAAAGAGCACACAGTAAAACAGACTTTTACTCCTAGAACACCCAAAAATAGCAGCAATGCTCTAAGAAAAACATATGGAAATGTGGAGAACAGTGTTTTTTTTAACAGCAAACAAAAAGGCTGCCACAGCTAGGTGAAGTTCTCAGACCAGAGTGTGTTGCTGGCAGTGCTGGTCCCACAGAGGATACAGCATAGGCAACGAAGGGAAAATGGAATCCAGTCACCCACATCTGGTCATCATTTCAGTTGTCCCAGCATTTGAGTAAGCACAGTTCTGTAAGTAAAGCTTCACTACAAATGAAAACGCACTAGTAAGAACATCACTTAGAAATTTTTAAGTAAACTTAACCCACTCTTTTAATTTAGTAAAGGCAATGAAAATTTCAACTGTTTGAAGCTCTCCTGTCTGGAATTACAAGTGGTTAAACGACCTATACAAGCATCTCCACTCAAAGTTTAAACTGAAATGAGCTCATGCTATTTTCCTTGACATTTCCCATCTAACAGTGACAACCTTCCTATGAAACCTGTCCAGCAACACCAAGATGAAGCCAGACTGGTGATCTATAAGGTTAGTATAGCAGAATACTTAAAAGCTACCTTGTTCTTTCCTTTGGACTCCCTCTTGTGAGGCTTAAGGAGACACCCTTAACAAGAAATTTCCATCTTACCTGCAAGTACAGTTTGTTATCTTTTGTAATTGCATCCATGAGGTCTTTTTGTAGAGGAGGGTCTCCATTTACCCAGAGGCCATTTGCTGGATTGGTGTTGAAGCCACAGGTACTGTTCTGCTTTTTGTAAAACAGAACATAAGCAGTGTCCTTTGGAAATCTACTGGTGATTTTCTGGACTGACTGAAATGAGGTAAATGTCACTCTGCTGTCATTGAACAGAAACCATTCTCTCGGCATCTCAGTGTCCAGCTCATTTTCTACAACAGTACAAGGACTCTCCTCTGTAAACAACTTATCCTGAGGAGAAACTAAAGAAAGAGCTGTAGACTGGTGGCAGAGCCCTGAAGGCCCTGACCCAGTAACATTTCTAGCATATGAATAATAATGTCCACTTTCAGAGGATACACCAGAATGCACCACCACAGAGCTTAACACATAGGGCACCAATTGTGGGCAGGTCACTTCATCAGCACCTGAGGGCTTCAGTTTTTTAGCAAGGTTTTCTCCAGTATCAGAAATCTCCACGCCAACAGACCAGCCTCCCGAAACAACAGCTAAAGGGGATGTTGCTCTTTTCACTGGCAGTTCCAATACAAGTGGTAGAGAAACATTGTCCAAGATTTTGCGCCTTATGTGACACTTTGGATCATACGAAAATCTCAAAAGAGTGAGAATGAGGTATTCAGGTTCCTCAATGATTTGCATAGTTTTTTCAGCATTCTGTAGAGAGGCACACTTTTCACAATAATACTTATTGTCTCCACTAAGGATCTCAGGTGCCAGAAAATAATTGAGCAAGTCTGTAACTGATAGGGTATTTTTACCTACTAGACTCTGAGACATATCCCCATTGTTTTCAACTTTGAGTTCAGAAATGGTGCCATTCTCAGAGCTTGGTTCACTAGAAAAGTCTTCTATGGTTCCTTCATTCATTATTGTGCCACATCCACGATTTACTTCCAAATTATTGAGAGGTGTTTCTGCAGCAGGACTGGTTGCTAAAGTATTACTTTGCACCATGTAGTCATCTTTCACTTCAGAATGTTCCATGCATTTTGAATCAACATTCTCTAAGGAAGTTGGAGGACAGAAAGCCAAAGAGAGATCTGTGAAAGCTTCTTCCTTTTGAGACCTACTTTTGCAGTTCAAACAGCATATGTTAGTCTTCAATTTTCCTCCAAACATCTTCTCTATCAGAGTTCTTTCTTCACTTCCCATACAAGGTGCTTCAGTAAATACTTGTGGTTTATGGACAGCTTCTTGTGCCTGGGACTCGTCAGTCATTATACTTTCAGAACTCTTGGCTGAAGACAATGCTTTCAAAGTTCTCTCTTCTTCATGCAACCTGAAGACAAGGAAAAATAATTCCAAGTAACTGTGCTATTTTCCAAATATTGCCACACTATTTCAGACCTTTTTCCAGCTAAAAAATACAGATGGTTAAGTTGCTAGAAGTGTCTTACACTAAAAAAACGTTTCTTATTTTTTATACAAGGAAGCTGAACCATAAAGGTCTGTACTTTCCAAAACACAGTACAAGAGGCACAAATGCATTTATTGTGGGTCTCACTATAAATAACAGAACACAATGGATACATTGAAAGAACTGGCAGGTATTAAAAAACCAACAATGTTTTTATTATTTATCATTACATTGTGTTAATAAATCAGCTCTTGAGTTGACTGGTCCCGTATGTCAGACTTCGTAAGAGAAAAAGTAACTATTTGTCTACTTCCAGACTATTTCCAAAGAAAATGTCAGAATTCTGCAGCCAGGAAAATTAAGAAACTACAGCAAGAAAATCCAAACCAAAAGAGAAACCCAAGACATGGGGGAGAAAATAAGAGAACACTATTTCACTATGGAGATAAATCTCTCCAGAAGCAGAATGTCTTAAAGTAATATTGCTTAAGCCCCATCTCAGCAAGCCAAAAATAAGGATGGTTATTAATAAATTTAGGTATTACTGATTTATCTCTGCCACATTTAATTTGTTTGCTTAATTAACTAGTTATAAAGACATGTACATCTCTTTGTGACTTATGTGCCTTGTATGAAACACAGCTGTCTCCACCAACATGAAATTCCAGAAGCACAACTAAACTGCTTTCAGCAACCACATTAATTTAACAACAGGACCACAACTTGAACATAACACCCGTGTTTAGATTTATAAAAGTGGCACATTGTTACCACCATAATCTGTTTTCAATTATGTGGATTGAAGATGGCATCCAGACTTCACCACAGACTAAACCCATGAAGAAAAATAGTTCGTAGACCATACAGAAAACCAAAGAAAGACAGGAATGAGATTGAAAATTCCTGATCCCCACTCATGCAGTGGAACTGTTACACAATTGCTCCTAAGAGTTCAACATTATGTGGCAAGACTGTAGATTCATTCTCATTAATGGCACTATAACCATACCTGTCTAGGAGGAATCTGAGATATTCCGAGCAATCCTGCTGGGATCGAGGAGTGAACCATGGTGGTCTGGAAGCTTCAAAGAAAATCCTAGGAGCATATGCCTCCCTCTGTTCAAGTGAGAGAACAGGCAAGGTTACACAGGAACTACTTAAAAATTCGGTTATATTAATTTTAATATTAACAGCTGAACGTTGGACTATATTAGTCCAGACTAGCTGAATGAAACACATGGTACAGACATTTAAACTACTTAATCATATCAAGGGAAAGCCATTAATTTTGTAGCAATCACCTCTAGAACGAAGATAAAAATAGTTTATCCTGCTGGTAAATATTAATGTTTAGTGAGTGCAAGTCAGGTTTATGCATAATAGCAGCCACTGTTCTTGCTGGTGAGTTAAAAAACCTGTTTGCTTTCTTCACAACACCAGTTCCTCATAAGTACCCATTCATTTTGAAGCTGATCCAGCCTCATCCCCTTCACAAGTATACTGCTATTATTCAAAGAGAAGTGTCTTGTGCCTTTCCAGCATTAGCAAAATGTTCTGAACAGATAATAATGTTCACATTAGAAATTGAACTAAATTAAAATTTAGTGTAAAAATCACTGAAGAAGGTCACAGTTTACCCTAGAAAGATACATAAAATCAGCTTGTATATTAACTCAGGTCTTACTTGGATTTTCTTTCTTGCTTCTCAAAGAAAACCTATTATTGTCTATGCATAAAAACAACAAAATGCCAACATCTTCCACTTAGAGAAATGTGTGTTTTTTAAGTCCATCCACACCATCTGAGCATTTGAAGGCAGACTCATCCCCATGCAAAACTATAATATTTATACCTGATGCACTCAAGAGGACTCTCATGGCATCATGCTCATTTCTCAACTTTGGTTATATAGATCTAGGCTTAAAGAAAAGCAGACGGAAAAGTGACATACCTGGGTATGGGCCAAAAATGCAAAAAGATGCTGTAGTTTTCTCATTAGGGAATTACAGCCATTTAGATTCAGAGATAACACATGTCTTCTGAAACTGAAATGAAAGAGAGAGACATCAGTTTCCTTGCTAGACTCCTAACAATACAGCTATCATTCCCGTTCAGATAATTACTTCAAATTGAAAGAAAGCAAAACACATAATGCTTCCCTTTAATACTGGAACTCTGCTCTAGTGCAGACATAAAATTACTGTATGGTAAGAATCAAGACTGCAAAATGTCTTTAAACATTTAAATGTGGAGGAATGGGATACAGACAGACATTTTTAATACCCTTCCACATTACAGCAAAAGCATCACCAAAAATTTTTACAACACAGCAGTGAGCAAGGACAGTGAGGCAAAAAGGACTTGTCTTTTAACATTGGGCAGAGGATCAGGATTTTTAGTGGCCAAAATTGCAGTTTCCAGAGCTGAACTTGAACAAAGCAATCAGTAACTGAGTGCAAAAAAACCCACTCAGCTGAGAGACCCCAGGACACATTACCATTCTGTGGAAATCAAGAATACAGTAACAGCAAGAATTATTTGCAATGAGAAGAGCTGTTAAGAAGTACTTACTCTGTAGCCATAAAAAGTGCCTGAATAACACTGTTCATGTAGCAAGTATTTCCTAGATTTATTAAGCCTGTCTTCCCAGTTTCAGATTTTCCAGAAAGTCTAGATAAACAAGATGGCAAAGAACTGGATTGAGAAGTCCAGGCACTCTGACTGAGGATCAACTTAATCTTTTCTTCAGTGGGTTTGGGCATATCCTACAAGAGAAACATTTAGCACACTTAATA
Source organism: Rhadina sibilatrix (assembly GCA_013400275.1). NCBI lineage: Eukaryota > Metazoa > Chordata > Aves > Passeriformes > Phylloscopidae > Rhadina > Rhadina sibilatrix. The sequence goes on from VWYO01020127.1 coordinate 185,606, forward strand.
GGTTTTTTTATTTGGTTCTGTAACAGGTCCTGCCATTCAGCAGTACTGTATCTTTCCCTGCTCCCCAGTTCTCCTTCAAGGTCTTGCTGCTGTCCCTGACAGCCTAGGAGATACAACAGCCCCCCAGCCCTTCTTCCTTTCCCTCACCCAACCTTCTCCTTCAAAGCTTTATATTTATTTTATATTTCAAACACAGGATTGACATGAGATTATGTGGTTAGCTGTTTTGTCCACGTGGAAGCTCTAAAGAATTTGGATCTGTGGAACTACAGCTTCACAACTGGGAAAACAAAAAAAACCATTCCACGCTCCTAACATTCCTAATGTACCTTAATAGCTTCCAGAATGGGTTCATAGAGCTCTGGAAATCCTGAATAATGATACATCATACAGTGTATCAACTCAGTCAACTGCATCAAAAAGGCTGTACTGGAAGGCAAGCCATCTCTTTTGAAGGAGTGAACCAAACTGACCACATGGGGGACAATCTGAATGGGAAAACAAAGAAACAAAAAGGTGTTAACTGCATTTTCTCATTGTTTTTTTTTTTTCTTCTACTAATTCATTGAACTTCATTGGTTTATACATGCCAAATGACAGGGCCTTTATCATAATTAAATAAGAAGTGGTTGAGAAAAAATTACTTGAAAACATACATTATTCTTTACACATGACCATTTTCAAGCAGCACAATTAATTAATCAGTGCTCTCCCTCAGTTCACATAACATGTGTTAAGAGGAACTTTATGAACTTAAAAGGTGCATGCTAAGGTTTTGAACAGGCAAGTGTCCAAAAGTACTCATCTTATTAAGGATGTTAACTGCAAACCTTTTGCTTTTGTGGCACCACTAACAGTTTCATATCTTGTTCTGATTTCACAGCTATGGTTTTTAGAACAAACCTCTCAATTTTCCTTTAACAGAATCTAATGCTTGGATGAACACACTCCTGCTATTCCTACAAGAAGGAAACTGACCCATAGCTCCACCTAGTGAGGCAGCTCAGCTCCATAAACCACGACCATTTACTAGGAACTGAAAGTTCACCACAGCTATGATAACCTACTTGAAACTTAGTTCAGATTCGGGACTACTTTAAATTGGGTCAGATTAGAATCAGAAATGTTTACTTCATCTCCCTCCTCTTCTTCAGCACAGCTCTCTACTTTTAAATGCATGAGACATTAGCCTTAAGACATCAAGTAGAAATTTACTTCAAAGCAATTTACAAAGAGGAGGGACTTCTCACTGTGAACCAAAGTATTTCAGACACCTTTGCCAGTTTCCAAGCGATCAAAATTGATTAACTGTGAAAGAAGTCGATAGAATAATTTCTCATCATTAATTACTACCAAAAGATTTGTAAGCTAAAGGCATGAAATACAGAACAGGAATTATAAGAATATAAGAATATGAGGAAGGTATACCAATTACAAGAACTGATAGAGTTCAAAACACCAAAGTAAAGGGAACCAGGTGCAAAATACTGCTTTGCCACTTTCAAATGTTGGTTATTCTCTGGGCATAAAAAATATTTTTACACCTCTGATAAATAAATCTTGCTCCTTAGGTAAGCAAGATATCCATTGTTTAAAAGAAAAGCACAAAGATGAAGTGTTCACTGTACCACAACTCAATAGTGAAAGCTATTGCAATGAAAAAAATTCTGTCTTCCACTTTATAAATGTGGGTACACAGCAGTGAGAAACCAACTACTGATCTCCAAGGAGATCTGTATCACATAGATCTGAGATACGATAATTCTGCACAGACAAAGCACATGGGAAGAACAGAGTATGTACAGGTTCTCAGTTCTGTCAAAGAGTCAAATTCTGCAGGTTGGATAATACTGAAATTTATATTCTGAATACACACAGAATTATCACTTCTGGCTTGAGGTTGCATTAAACTTTTACACATCAGTAGATTTTTGATGCTCCTAAGTTCTACATCATAAGTACAAGACTGCTTCTGCTATAACAATATTTATGCTAATGATGCTCAAGTGTAAGGAGGGGAACATAATTTCAGGTGCATTACCAAGTAAATTCATTTCTATTTATCAAACATGCATTTGACCCTTTCATAATCAGACCATTTGCTATTAAAAAAAGTAAACAAGCACTTGAAGTGAAAAAAGATGTTACAGAATATTAAATGGTAGTAGCACAAAAAACGATAGTGAAGAAAATTGTTTAAAATGGAGCAAAAAAGTCATGAAATCTTGCAGTGAGGTATTTATGCACTACAGCACACAGTCTCCAATAGAAATTTTCTTTGTTAAATCAAATACCTCTTTCTAGAACAAGCTATCTAATATCTTATATTTTTCCTAATGTTTTGTCTCCCTCAGGAGAAAAGAAGAAAAGCAAGACAGTAAATAAATGAAATATTTATGTTTTGAGCATATCCAAAGCTTTCAATTGTGACTCAAATTTCTACACTAAGAGATAGGGTAGATCAGGACAGTGGAGAAACTTCACACACCTCTCTTTAAAAAGCAATGTAAAAAATGTTAATTGCATAAGGCAATTACTCTGACATTAAACAAAGGGTTTGACATCCCTTCAGAGCCTTGGGGACAGCTTGGAAACAATGTGCCAGGCTGTTACTATTAAATCTCACACATTTCTCCTAAACTTTAAGATGAACACCAAGTGTGGGAACACCTTGCTGTACTAATACAAACAGTCACTGTCATGCCTTCCTATCTATGGCCTTAAATAATGAAATGCATTTTGAAGAGGGGTCAATAAAAATGGTGACATTTAATTTGTCCGTGAACATGAACAAATTAATTCCACTCTTTGAGAGTAAGTACTTCTTGGTCTCATGAGCCTTTTCAGGGTGACCAGGTGACATAGAGCAGATTATCTCTGTTATCTGTTTTCCACAAACAGCTGTCCTCAAAAACCTACTTTGTCGCCCAACTTGATCAGCCAATTTCACACACATAAAATGGATTTCCAGAAGCATGCAGTCAAAACATGGTGCCCAGATACTCCTGCCAGAAATAGGTGCATACAAGGAAGGACAATGCTTGCTTCTAGCTATATATGAAGTGGTTGAATCTGGAAGCTAAAAAGCCTTCCACAGGAACCCGACTCTAGGACCTTCCAACAGACAAAATCCAAGCGCATCAATTCTGTTGCTCTTTACACCCATTTCAGAAATCACACTGTGGGTGACATTTCAAAGCACTGAAAAACAGTTATTTAGCAACTCACCAAATGAAAAGCTTCTGGAGAATGCTGGAAACTAAGTAACATGTGGGAAAGGACAGCAAGGGCACCAGGCCTCACTAGAGGAAACCAAAGTCGATTAAAGACCTAAAAAAACCCACATTTATTTCAGTGAATCTGCAAAATGAAATTTCAGCAAACACAAAAACAAATCTTCAAACACACAACCATTTGAAATAGACAAAATCACTACATGCAAGTGACAGCTACAATGCATTTACATATTTACAGAGTAAGAAGACACTGTATGTTACAATAAAAGAGATGCTACACAATTGCATAGCTGGTAGCAATTCCTTTCCCTCTGCCTTAGTTTTGAATGCTCTTTTCTAACATACCAATTCAATCTTAAGCAGAGTGACATCAATGAGGATGGTAAATTTCTGGACTGCAGCCAATCCTTTCAGCAGTGCAATCACCCATGTTTCCACGTGCTGAGCCAGAGGCCAGGATAGCCAGTCAATCATTCTGCAAAGCAACAGGAGAACAAAAAATATAAAAAATTCAATATGCCACTAACTTCAATCTCGACAAAAAAGGGATTATTTGAATCTCAATCAGTAATCATGACAATAAGTAATGCAGGAATGTTAGGCAAGTGGTAAATTAATTTTGATTATATCTCAAGTCATTTAACTCTGAAATGAATAATGATTTATTTAATACATTTGAAGCAAATAAGCATCCCCAAAAATACATAAGCATAAAAAGTCAATATTTTGTTTCTTATTAGTCTAAAAAATGCACCCTTGATTTTATAGACATTGAGCTATCAGCTGACAAAAACTTACTGCTGAAAACATGCCTGCACCTGGTAACCTCCCCTCTAACACCTTTTACCCCAAAGCAGACCAAAACTGACTAAGAAAGCCTCTTCAACTTACAACTACATTCCTGGAAGCCAAACCAAACACTCAATTCATTGTAAAATCTAATAATTTTAAACACATTGCACAGCCTGGAGTCTACATACATCTCAAAAGGGTGAATTTCTCTTGAGCTAAGAAAAAGTGAAGAGTTCTCCTGTGCCTAAAAAATACAGTGAAATAACAGGAACAGAAAACAGAGGTATTTTATCCTTTTAAATTAGTTAAATTAGATCCTTAAGGCAAACAAGCAGATGAGCTGAAGCAATTCTAAGACACGGACAATATTGTAAGGGAGTGCCAGCTAAAACATGAAATCTAGGCTTTGTTCTTCTGAGATTTTACTTGGCAATATTCTGAATTTTTGTTAATTGTCTACAAGATTCCTTTCTTCAAACAAGATGAGGCAGCACTAATTAGGTGGAAGGAAAAGCTTTCTGCCACAAGAGTGGACAGATATTGTGTCAAGTTATAATGTATCTATCTCACAGTTATGTACAATCTGTACATATAAAATTCAAAGGTTTCTCTAAAATAAAGGATCTTTAGAACTGCCTTTTTAAAAAACAAGCACAAATCTTACCAAGTCTCTTCCATATTACTACAAAAAAAAATTAGGGAAGAAACATGGCAATATCATAATCACTGTTCTGAATTTACACAAAGCTCACATTTCCTCGAGATATTAAATTCAAACACGTTTATCCTGAGCAACCTTTCCATAGATCTTCTAAAACAGAGAAGCAAAAACACAGGCCCAAACCAGTTTTGTCTGCAAAGAAATAACCTTAGTCTAAAAAAAGACCCCACAAGTCATAGTCCAATCATCCTCAAATCTTTCCCCCATTTGTAGGCTTGATATTTTTCAGCAGTATCAGAAATATCTGCACGACTAATTTAAGCCTAATGACAATATATTTTGTTTTCTTAACTGCTTAGATAAATATTCTGTATTAGACAAGTATTCTAAAACATCTGACTGTTAACCTGAGAGTTAATGATTTTGAGAGCAGAAACAAGGGCCTGAAGAAGAGACAGAGGTGAACTTGCAGACCTACTTGAGACTGTGCCAAAAAGCATTGAATCTTAGACCTGGTAGATAGAGATCAGGTATTTTGGTTGCATTTACTTGGCTTCTGCTCTGTTGCAATCAATGACTGCATTTTTAATACAAGATACTAGTATGGGCCATGATGATCATGAATATAAACAGAGGATGCTTTTTTTGGGTTTGACTAGATAAAGAGAACCTTAAAAGCCTCAAGAGGACCTTCTGCTTCATACCACCCTAAAATCAGCAGGTCTTTTATCCATATATGTGCCCAGTAAGGACAGTATTTTTTGATCTTTGAGTAGAAAAAAAATTATTTGTGCAACCTTTGACAGTAACTTCTTTCACAAAATATCTTCACTACATCAGAGAATCTGGCAGCTCAGGTGTGAATCCCTCAGATTGGAAAAAAAATCCTCCAAAATAGTAACAGAAGATCCTCAGACTACCTGGCATCCCCAACAAATTACAAGTCTTTTACAGTATTTTACATTTTTTCCAATAGGACAGAGCACCTGGTTATTGCTGGAGATTTTCTTAGCAAAATGTTCAGTTTCTCCTAACAAAGATACTTGGGTTGAAGTGCAAAGAAGCATTATACTTAAAGGATCCTGAGTATTGCCAGTCCATTTCCTCCCAGAGTTCTGAAGAAGACTCTTAAAGTAGCCACATAGCCTCAAAGAGATTCAACAGTTTTCTGCTTTTCCTAACTGATGCTTCAGATAAGGTTTCATGAGACAGCTGAGGCAATCACAACCAGCTCAAACCAAGTATCCTCTCTAACATGATCTTGTGTCTAATGTACCACCCCCTCTGAACAAACTCTATTTATGCTTCTGTTGAATACAAATTATTTACTACTCTGTGTTCAACTTTAGACAGACTCTGCAGTGCCACAGAAGTTATACTTGGGAAGTGAGCAACAAAGTCTCTAATTTACAGTCACCAAAGCTCTGCTGGCTCTCCTCAGACCTTGTTGTGCCTGGAATTCTGCAAGCCTGATGACAGCATTGTCATTTGGTGCTCCAGACATTCCAGCTGCATTAACCTCTTCACAATTGCTCCACTAAGCCAGAAGAGAGTAATAACTGCAAAGGGTTGCCAGAGGTAGAAAAAGAAACTGGATGCAGTGTTGATATGAGAGTATCCAGAAACAAAATAACAAAGTTCCATGGAACAAAACTAGGGGCTCTTAAGAGAGACTATTACCTCAAAGAATGAACTAAGCAAGTAAGGTTGTCCTTCCCTTTTAAAAACAATAGAAAAACTTAGCCACTACCTGGCTGGTACCAAAAAAGGGCACTTATTTGATAATAACAGCTCCTACTGTAACCAAAGCTCAGCATTACTGCATTACTTCCCTAAGCAGAGGCACACAGGGAAGCCATTCTCAAGCTACAGTTACATGACCACATTGTCTTGAAGCAGCAATGCAACATAAATGTTAAAACTACACCAACTCGAAAATTAATCACCAGCACATTACTGGCAAATTATCAGCATGACCAAATCCTGAATTTCCCTGCTCTGACTTTTAGACTGGGCACACAGCTTTGCTGAAATCTCTTCAATCAAGGACATTCTTCTAAAGTCCCTAAACAATATGTCTTACCCCAAATTGTATTACTAATGCTGCTTCTTTTCATTATGTTTTTGGCTGAAACGCAGCTTCTCAACTCACTGTAAACACAAGGAATGTTTTCAGTGTGAGAAAGCACTCAGTGTTCCACCAAGATATTCAAGTGCTACACTACAAGAATGCTTAAGTATTACACTACACTCAAATGGATGTACTCAAAAGTAGTAATATTGCAGACACTGTACTCTTAGTTTAAGGCTTCTGAAAAGTTATTGTTTAAACAATACAAATTTCTAATAGTCCCCTGTTTAACTGCATTACACATTTTCATACCCTTCAGTGCTCAATAACAGCTTCTTCAAGAGAGTTAAAAAAAAAAAAAAAGAACTTCAAGGTCTTCATCTTTCTATCACTGTCATCTTTCTGCATAACTATTATTCACATGTCTGAAGAAACTAACCAAGATTGCAATCTGAATCCCAGCCTGTTTACACTGCTACTCATCTCCACGTTTACTCAAGGTTAGATTAGTGACAAATATAATATGGAATTGCTTTTATATCATTCCCATTCCTCTATCCTTCGAAGAACATCCAAAAAACCTATGAGGGTTTAAGTAAAAAGGGTAATAGAGGCTGTTCTCTGTGAATCCTACTAAAAAATCTTGACGATAGCTAAGCAGAAAAAAACCCTCAAAACTAAGCAGTAAAAGTCATTTTGAACTGTCTCCCTTCTTCAGAGCAGGAGATGATGGTTAATACCATCACATGAGACTGCTACCCTGCTCCCTGGAAAAGCAGAAAGGTTCATATTCTGAAAACAAGGCCTTGTTTCTCATCTTGACTGTAAACCTCATGAAGTTTCCTACTTATGCCATCTTCCATAAGGCAGGAGACTTCACTTAAGATATCATCTAAGAGGAACACAGGTGTTTCCTCTTAGTTTCTATTTAACCCTCTTCATCCACCTCAGCAGGGTTGGACAATGAAGCCACAATTGCAATTAAGGCAGGAACCTTAAATCAGGCCAGTAACATCCACAGCATCATATATATACACACACACCCCCCCCCCCCTTAAACCTTAAAATGCCAAAAAGCACAACTTGGAACACCATCTTAAAAGTTCCTCTTTTTTATGCTATTGTTTGGCTGGTTTTTTTAATGGAACCTAAGTAACAAACAACTTCAAGAAAGGCAAGATTAAGAAAGAGGTTCTTCTCTCCCTTGACAATGAAATACTTTACCTGCACAGAGCTTGAGTCATGCTTGCATCTTTCACATTAGGATCTGTAGTAAGGCTCCTGATGAGTACTGTAATCATCTGCAATGGTATGTGCTGCACCAGACTTGCCAGTGCAACAGAAGGTTCAAACGAAGTATCTGTAACAATTGAATACAACATAATGTAAGGAACTAAAAAGAAAAGCCCACAGGAAAAAGTAAGCTTTATCTTCTACCCTACAACTTTACCATAGTTTAAAAGTGACAATAAAGCTACCCTACATCTTGCATTCTATTATCACAAACCAAACTAAAACATATCAATGAATTAAAGACAATGAACAGCAGTGAATTACAAATGCCTTCAGTTCATTTCATATCCATGCAAGAAAGTGACAATCTCCCAACCTCCACTCTAAGTGGAATTGAGAAGCAGGTTTTCTATTTTTCTAAAAAGAAGTACTATAAGCTGCTTATTGTACTTCATGTTAAGCCTAAGAACTTAGTGCAGCTGCTGCTCCCACTGTCCTGTCTCAACAACTCTCTGCTAACAGTACCACTTATGGCAAAATGCAGTGCTAAATTTCCCAGGTGTCTCAACAGCAATTGCAGGTACTTTCCAATGGGAACTACTATAGGACTTCACAGATTTTAGAAGTCAGAAAACACCTATTTACAATCACATTTCTCTTAGTCAGGCACTGGATGCTTCTTAGAATTTTATATATTGCTTTTACATATATTACTTTTATGTATTTATAAATCTCAATTTGTTAAACAGTTGCAAGGCGCAAGAAGGAAGAGCAGCTTTTCACTGAATAACAGAACTGTGTTGGAAGGGACCTCTGGAGATCATGTAGCCCGACCCCTCTGCCAGGGCAGGGTCACCTGGAGCAGGTAACACAGGAACACACTCAAGTAGGGCTGGGAGTCTTCAGAGAGGGAAGACTCCATGACCCCCCTGGGCAGCCTGTTCCAGTGCTCTGCCTCCCTCAATCTGAATAACTTCTTCCTCTTGTTAAGGTAAAACTTGTGTTTTAGTTTATGGCCTTCACTCCTTGTCACGTTGCACCAAAGACTCCGATACCAACTTCTTGGCAACAGCCTTTGAGATATTCATATGCATTTTACTACTGATAGTTTTCAATTTCTCTTAACAGGGCACCCAAAACTTCATTTCGGTATGTAATTTAAAGCATTGCACCAGTTTTTCCACACACCATCCTGCTCTGCAGCAAAAAAAAAAATCACCATTCTCCCTCTGGCTGTTGGGGGGCGGGTGGGAAACAAAAAAGGCTTTGCTTTCTCGACAGTCAAGAAGCTGTCAAGAATATCTGGGTGAGAAAGCAATCGCTCCCAGGTGAAGCCTGCAGCACACCCACCGCGTGAGCTAAGGCTTTCCCTTTTCTCTGGGTAACCTATGCCCCCGTTACTCCGCGCCGCTCCCGCTCACCCGCGGCGGAGATGACAGCGAAGAGCTCCTGCAGGGAGGGCAGCAGCGTGTCGGGCTCGGCCTTCCAGACGCTCCTGAGCAGCGCGCTGACCTGGGTCACCTGCGAGACGTAGAGGCGCAGCTCGGCCTCCCGGGTGCCCTGGCTCTGGAAGTGGGCGATGCTGCGCACCAGCTGCTGGCAGAAGGCGAGCGAGAGCTTCCTGCCGCGGGGCAGGCACTGCGGGAAGTCGCCCAGCAGCTGGCACAGGCGGGCGCAGAGCGGCGGCGCCGGCCGCTCGCACACCAGGCGCAGCGCCTCCACCTGCAGCAGCTCGAAGAGCTCCAGCACCGAGGGGCAGCTCATGATGAGGCGCAGCCCCGCCTGGATGTAGTCGAGGATGGCGGGGTCGCGGTTGCTCAGCTCGCCGTAGCCGCGCTGCAGGAGCCCGAGGACGAGCCCGCGGTTGAAGAACGCCTCGAACTCGGCGCGGTGGAAGCGGCCGTAGGCGTCCAGCACCTGCCGCCCCACCTGCCGCTGGAAGGGGTCGGGGCCCTGCAGCACCAGCCGGGTGCCGAGCGCGAA
>VWYO01020127.1:204098-255561 GCA_013400275.1 Rhadina sibilatrix
AAAAGAAAAAAAAAAAAAAAAGGCAGAAAGAAAAGTTTCACAGAAGAAAAAGTTCATTCCTGAGAGATTTGTCCATGGCTGATTTGTGTGTATTTTAAAAGATTCACCTTATCAGAGGCCATTGATTTTCCAGTATTACAATATCTATGCATCCTGTGAGGATCTCTGTTGTTACCTTACATTTATAGCACTTCTCTCACTAATCCAGCATTTTGGCATGTATGAAACCCTTTGCACTGAGCTAACAAAACAAAATGTTTCAGTGTATGCTTGATAATGTGGCACAAAAGATTTATTTTTTTTTTCTTGGTAGGAGGGAGTGGTGATGTTTGTTGTATGTTTGGTTGGTCTTTGATAGCATACATAGAGTCTGTATTTTCTCTTACTTCCATAGTGCTATTACCACTGGTCAGGCTTCATCCATTTCATGGCCTGTACAACTTCATTTGTTCTGATTATTTTGCCGAAGACTAACTCAGACTCTCAGCTTCTGAGAATTTTGTTCCAGGTAATAACCATGATTTTCCTTTCTCCACTTAAGCCATCAATGGGTTTGTTGGTTGTACATCAGTCACGAATGTCTCTTGGCATCTTTTTTTTTTTGTTTGTTTATTGTCTCTGTTTAAAAAATATGCTGCTTGGTTGCACTCATGATATTCTGACTTATTCAGTAAACACTCTGTGTAAAAAATGGCAGACAGAGATCCCTTTTATCCTCAGTCATCCTTGTGACTGCATCTAACCTCCACTGAGTGATGGAGACACCCAGCTTAGTCCTAGCCTGAGCAGGTGTGTCTGGATCCTGCCATAAATAATAAGTAATGCAGTAATAAGCAAAGCAATTCAGGGAGGCACAGCTGAACTGCTGCTACTTCTGGCACTGGAATTCAGCTGCCACCAGTTCAAGTGTCTCTGCAGTACTTTGTTGGGAGGTAGGTAGGTCCTTCATTGCCCAGAAAAAGTCTGTTTCATCAGGTAATTCCCTGGGTCTCAGAGCCCACCATCAGGGTCAAAGCATTACACCTCTGAAATCTGTACCTCTTGTCAAATCCAAGTGAAATCAGCATTTTATCCTGATGCTTATGATGAGGAAGAGGAGGTCAGACACAGGGACATGACAGCATATGCCTCCTTTCCTTGTAAATCTAAGAAAAAGAGTCTGGCTTCCAGCTCGAGGAATCCCAAAGCACTAGAGAGATCATACACTGAATAAATTCACCTAGCAAGTGAAGTGCTGTGGAAGGAGGAACACAGCAGATCTGGACAATAGCGAGGGAAAGAAAATAAAGGGCATTTTGGGCAAATGTGCAAGCCTGTTTAATGAAACAGGAGTCAGATGCAGACCCAGTAGCATATATCCTCAAAGACTGGGGCAGCATAAGAAGTGCATTGTGTTGGACTTGTACAGACATCCTCTAAGATTTCACAGTTAAGTGAGCAGATCATAAGGAGTAATTTAGCCCTAAGACACAGGGTAGTCACACTGGTAATCAGAATGTACAATTAGTTTTTACCTTCTGCCAGAAATGTCAATGCAGTTTAGTGAATTTTTTTAAGAGTTTGCACAGCTGCAGTTTCATTTACCTAGTAGATTGTAGAATTTTTTGTTTTTTTCAATTCAAATCTCCTGAAGACTTTTCAGCAACAAAGCCATGTATCATAATTCAGAATATTTTGGTTTAAAATCTGTGGTAATCTTCAAAAATAAACCAGCCTGTCCATATTTTGATACCTTGGGTGTGGTATTGGATGCACTAACTGAAAGGCATAACAACAAAAGGAATAGTAACCATCTTTTGGGTTGAATAGCTGAATTCTTTGTAAAAATTTGGATCACTAAGAAAATTTTCTGTACCTCAAGCTTACTTAAGATCCATGCAAGTGAGTATTATGGGGTACAGAAAAGCAGTGTGGGGTCAAAAGTATACTTTGAAATGTGAAATTTTGTAAATACATTTTTATTTTGATTCCATTTTAAATTTCAGCACAGATGGAGCTTGTGGTAATTCAATAGTGGTGGTATTTTGTCTCCATCTGAAACCAGGATCTGACATGTTCTTCTCTTACAGTAGCTGCTGAGGGGAACTTAGGTTAATGTGTAAAATAATTGGTTCTCTGAACAGTTGGGCACAGTCTCAATCAGTTCCAGTTTCAGGATAAGATTTCTTTTAATCAGAGGGAAATATAGTCTTTTTCTGATGCTCTGTATGCACTAAAATTGGTTGGAGAGAAAATGCTTTGAGTGGTGCAGCGTAGAAGCAAATGTTCAGTGTTATAAATAACATATGATTATACAAATATACTAAACTTATAGAGCTTATTTATGTTGAATCATGTGTCAGGGTGTACTATGGACTTTTCTGCCCTGATTTCAATGATCTCATTCTCCTGGGAGAGGACCCATTTAAATTAAATTTCATGGAAAGCATAAATACATATAGAAAAATAATTATTTTTTCTTTACTGAAGACAAAATTCTCTACCAGATATTATTTACAATATGAAAAAAATGAAAACTCCTTACTCGTGGCCAAAATATTTTTAAAAAATGAGGCAGATCCAGCCCCAACTTTTTAAAAATTACCTGGTGTATACTGACAGATTGATATAAAATTTAGCCAAATAAAAAGAAGATGGACACTTTTTTTTTCATTTAGTTGTTACATATGTTTGAGTACCTTCATTTTCCAAGAAAGATTTAAAGCAATGAGAGGATCACAGAAGGTTTATAGTGTCATAAATTACTGTAGGAAAATGTGGATAACAGAGAGGAAAATAATTTTTATTTAAGTGGCTATAAATTGCTCTTGGTTTGTTAATGTTCATTTCACTTAATGTAAATCAGACACCCAACACACGTATGGAATGTTCTTTCTAAAACAAGATTTACCCTTCTAGCTTTTCAACAAAGATCTAGCTTAAGTTGATCCCCTGAGGAGGGCTCAAAGGTACTTGTTACTGGTTTTTACCCTTTAGGCCAGTCACTTTCCAGTCCTTCCTGAGCTGCGAGTGCACATGGCTGGGTCATGTCCAGCCTCTCACCCACCAGCACCTCCAAGTCCTTCTGGGCAGGGCTGCCCTTAATCTGCTCATCCCCAGCCTGGATTGGTACCAGGGATTGCCCTGGCCCAGGTGCAGCACCTTGCACTCGGTCTTGTCAAACCTCATCAGTTTCCCATGGGCCACTTCTTGAACTTGCCCAGGTCCCTCTGGATGTGTCCCCTCCTTCAGTGTGTCAGCAGCACCACTCAGCTTGGTGTCATCTGCAAATGTGCTGAGGGTGCCCTCGATCCCTCTGTCTGTGTCATTTTTAGTGAAGACTTGAATGGCACTGGCCCAGTACAGACCCCTGAGGGACAGCACTCGTCACTGGTGTCCTCTGGCACTCTGAGCCCTGGACCACGACCATCCAACCATCCCCTAACCCACCTAACAGTCCACCCATTGAATCCATCTCTCTCCAGTTTGGAGAAAAGGATCTTGTGGGGGACCATGTCAAAGGCTTTACAGCAGTCCAGATAAATGACATCTGCAATTAAGCCTTCCCTTGTCCACTGATGTAGTCACCCCACCACAGAAGGCCTCTGGGCTGGTCAGGCAGGATTTGCCCATGGTGAGGCTGTGCTGGCTCTCCTGCATCACCTCCCTGTCCTCCCTGTGCCTTAGCAGAGCTTCTGGGAGGGTCTGCTCCACGATCTTCCCAGGCAGAGGGGAGGCTGACAGGCTCACAGTTTCAGGGGTCATCCTTTCTTTCCTATTTAAAGATAGGTGCAATATTTCCCTTTTTACAGTCACCTGTGACTGCCGTGACTTGCCAAATGTCGTGGAGGGTGGCTTGGCAACACGTCCACCAATTCCTTTAGGACTCTGGGATGCCTCTCATCAGGTGCCATAGGTTTGTGCATTCAGGTTCCTTGAGTGGTCATGAACTTTATTTACAATGGGAGAGACTTTGCTCTCTCAGTCCCCATCCTTCCATCCATCCACTCAAAAGGTGTGGGAAGAGAGGTTGCCGTTGAAGACTGAGGCAAAAAAGTTGTAGATTCTTCTACTTCAGTCTTCCCCTCATGAGTTGTTACCTGTTAACCAGTGTTTTTTATCAGGGAGATTGCACCTTTTTTGACCTTCCTTTTTCAATTGACATACCTGTAGAAGCCCTTCCTGTTATTCATTGTGTCCCTTGACAGGTTCAATTCCAGTTTTGCCTTGGTCTTCCTCACACCCTCTCTACACAATCATACTTCTTTTCTATACTCTTCCAATGTCTTCTCTATACTCTTCCCAGGTTACCTGTCCTAGTTTCCACTGCCTCTGCGTTTGTTTCTTTCCCTTTATTTGACCAGCAGGTCCTTAGTCAGCCATTCTGGTTTCTTGCCTTCCTTGCATGATTTTTTGCTCCTGGGAATCTCTAGCTCTTTTGCTCTATAGAAGATTTCTTTAAAGATTTGCCAGTTCTGGTCTCCTCCCTTGTCCACAAGGGCATTCTCGTAGGGGATCCCTCTGACAATCTCTCTGAAGAGCTGGAAGTCTGACTTCCTAAAGTTCAGAGGCCTGACTTTACTCCTTATTTGACCTATATTCCTCAAGACAGCAAACTCCACCAATGCATGCTTGCTGCAACCTAGGCTACCTCCAATCCTGACATACCCAATTATCTCTGTTATGTTGGCGACTGTCAAATCTATGCCATGTTCCCTCTGGTAGGGCTAGCTATTACCTGTCTTAAGAAGTTATCTCTGGAGTCTTCTAGGTTGTCTGCAGTTTGCCATGCTACCTTCTACCAAGACTTCACAAATACCAGTGCTTTCGAAGGTAAAAGGCTTTTAGTGCTTGGTCATTTGAAATCTGTCTTTCCTACTCTCTCCTAGAGCCCTTGCAAAAGATTAATTTTTAGCCCGCAAGTTGCTTGTGAAGTAGACCTCACTGTAGACAATCTAAATCATTCACCAAAGGCCAAATAATGATTTTACAGCACCTGGCACTCTCAGGTCCCAGGTGCTGTAAAATTATACTTGACCTTATTAAGTAAAGCCATTTATTTTTGTTTAGACAGTAAGTTGTATTTTAAAAGTGGATCAGGAGGAAAAGAAATTACACTTGCAGTTTCAAAGTGCTTTATGAGTATCAGCCTTACTAAAAACCAGTAAGATGGATGTTCTGAAATTTCCGAGATGCCTTTGAAAATCCACTTCTGTAAGCACCTTAACATTTTTCCTCATGAAGCTCCATCTCACATACCTTATAAAGACCTGCAAAACCACATCATTCTCTTTTTGTTGCTTTTTTAAAATTTGTCTTGATGTGATACTTACGGAAAAAAAATCCAGTTTGCTTTTTGTGATTGTTCCTTGTTTTTACTGGCCTGAACAATCACAGCCACCTTCATGCTCCATCTATTTGTTTTCTCTCTTGGCCCATATTTACAACAGCAGTGCTCAAGAACTGGACTGCTGTTCCCATTTTGTGATTTTCCAGCATGTGCTAGGGCATAGCTTGCTTCACTGGGAGCATTTCCAGCAATCCCAAAGCAATAATGCACCAACTTTACATGCCAGGGAAAAAGCAAGCGAGTATTGCATGGACAGAGGTGCCTCTTCCCAACTGTAAGTAGGAAACCCTACCAACCAGGGACTATTCACCACTGCAGTACTAAGAGCTTCAAAATGAGGTGGAAATTACCAAAATCTTATTCATAATTTTGCCTTAGTATGCATGCTTATATCCTGACAGGACATGCCATGAAAAGATGTTTCATTACAGTGGAATAATGTAGCACTGGAAATACAAATAGGGATTGTATAATACAAATACAGATGCTTAAATAAAAGCAGTTGGGATTCATCTGGAAAGAATGAAATGAAACTGATTTTTTGCTTCATTTGGATAGTTAAAATAGAAGAAAGACCATTATAATGCCAGTGACACACTTGCTAGCACAATAGAAATAATCAGGATTCCAGTTTAATGAGATATTGTAGAACGTGAAAATATTTTGAAGTGCTAATGAAAAAGAAAGAAGTGTTATAAGCAGTAGTAAACGGTAATTGGTAGATAGTAGCATTTTTTAAATAGTGACAGTTTCATATGAAAAAGCATTGTAAGAATGTTGATTAGCTTAACTGGAACAGGAAAGATTTACAGAAAGAAGGGATTCAAAAGAAGAGCAGCTTTCCTTCTGTCCTTGCAAAGCATTGAGGAGTGTTAATTAAAACCGAGACAGGACCAAGCTTAGGGCATGCACAATAGCACAACTCTTTTTATGTGAAACATAATTCTTTTCATGTTCATGCAGCCAGCAAAGTATCCTCCGAATGGCATTGACCAACACAGGTGAGTGTAATATTGCAGAACTTGGGAGAATTGCTGATTGCAGAGCTCATTGCCTTGTACCTAAGAGATTGCATGGGTGAAGTGTTGCTATTCCAGCTGCTGGTTCATATTTTCCTCCCTGTGCTCCCAGTTACCTGTTGGCAGGAGCTCACTGCCCATAGGCCATGGACATTCTGGTCTCATTTGTATAACCAGGAGCCCTGGTATTTAAGCCCTGTGTACCTTAGTTTTTTTTATATTGAACTGAGAATTAGGGATTATGGTGCTACTGGCATGGTTTTGTGCATGCTGATTTTAGATGCAAAACAGGGAAACAGCAAGTGATAACCTGAGGTTCTATCTGGTTTTTTTATTTAGGTCTGCCTTTTTCACACTACTCACTGATAAAATGAATGCAATGAAAATTTTGATTTTTATTTTACATTACTTATGGTACTGAAAGTGGTTTTAAAATATGGTTTAAAATACATTTAACATAAAATGAAGGGGGTTTTTATTCAGAGCTGTCTGATGTCATTAAATATCTTATCTTACTTGATGTTAACATAATTAATCTCTTAAAACTGAAGTAAATTACCATCCTAATCATTATTCTCTGGTTTGTCAGCTGAAGTTAGACCACATTTAATGGTAATGCTATGTAAAATCTGATATGCTGGGAATATATAACATATTTCTGAAGGGCATGATGATAATCAGATTTGTCTAGACATGTAAAACACATTTTTGGTGCCATGAAGTCCTCCAATTAATTTCATGAGGTTTTGAGACTCATAATAATTTAACTCAGATGTAGTGTAGGAATTAGAAATTGTAGCAGCCACAAAGTTTTTAGCAGAAAAGCCACGGAGTTCTTAAAATAATGAGACCATGTCCCCACTTGTTATAAGTACTATTGGTGTTATTTCCAATATTTAATGTATTCACTTAGATTTTTACTTGATGCAAGTACTTGCCTGTCTGAGGAAGGGTAAATTTGGACACTAGGCAATGTAGTGTATCCACTAGTTAGTTAATGGCACACTGTCTCCTGTTGCAGCCATGCAGCTGTGAGCTTTTTCAGTTCATTGTGCTTCTCTCATCCTGATCCAGCACATGCTGGCTGCAGCAATCCCTCTCCAGAGTGGCCGAGGAGTAGTGGAGAAGGTCAGGATATCCATGATTTTCCATTGTGGCTCTGCTTGGTAGGAATATAATGTTGTCCAAAACAGTGTCAGTAAGCTGGTTGCATGTTTTAAAGTTGCAAAATGAGAGGTGCCACAATTCCAGTCTTAAACTGGCCAGTGGTATGGTTGGTTGTGCAGTCAGATGTCTACATGTTGCCAGCACTTCTAACCCACTGGTCTTCATATTTGTCTTTCAGTTCCCCTTGCTTTCCTCCAAAGTCTGGTGTACAACCAACTGGCAAAAACATGCCTCTGCTGATGAATGTGTTCATCTAAAGCACTGATGACATTTCATTTGTCAAACTGAGTCTTTTCCCATCTCAGTCTGGGTTTGGTGTGAGTGTTCTCCATACTTCATTTCCCCATGTGGAGAGAGAGGTTTGTCTTTCTCTCTTTCTTTTCCATCTCTGCAGACTGTCCACAGACACTGTAGCACAACATGAGCTGGCACAGGAGACCTGGCTGTGGGGGGCTGAGGGCAATCTGTCTCTCTGTCTCCTGTCTGTATCCATCAGCTGGTTTGTCTCCACTGTCAGGCTGCCCAGGAGCAGTGGATGACTGAGGAAGATGGGCTGTTCCATGGAAAGGACAGCCCCTGCCCCAGCAACACCCCACGGGGCTGGTCTCTACCCACCACTGCTGTGCCAGACCCTGCCCTGACAGACCCCTGTGGGTTCCCCTCACTGCCCCCAGCTCCCATTCCTAAGGGAGCAGACAACTCTTGCTGTACTCAAAAAGACTTGCCCAGAGAATAAAGGCTTGAAAATCAGTGACATTTAAAAAGCAAATATCCATCACCGAAGGATAGACTCATATCCTTTTTTTTTCTCCCAGAGAAACTTGGAACAGCCTGCTCCTTCAGCCTGATTGCATTAATGTAACTGTTGTTTGCTGCTAATAATAATTACAGAGAAACATCACACAAAGAAAAAAAAAGTCTTCCTTTAAAAGGCGTGGCTTGAAGTTTTGATGTGTAAAATCCAGTTCTAGCTGGGAGCGATCTGAATTCCCCAAGTAAAATATGCCCAATGTGGAAATATGTTTCAAAATCAGGAGGATAATGTGAGACCTAGAAGCCATAGGGGAGACAAGGAATTAACCGGAAAAAGCTCAAAATGGAGCTTGAGATGGAGCTCCAAATCTTCTTCCCTTCTTCAGGAAGGGTTTCCAGGAGGCTCATCTGCTTGGGCAGTGTCTTTACCTAGAGACCTCTGTAGGGATCTAAATGCCAGCTGGAGTGCATGAACAGGAAAGACAAGAGTGGAAGAGTAAACTGTACAGAACAGGCAGTTAATTTCCTGTACAAAGGTAAAATACCTCCAGAGGAAAAAGGAGAAAATCTTTTAGGCCAAACTGGGATGATTGTTTCTCAAAGAAGAGATGAAAATCCTAAAGAATGATGGAAAACAGAATTTGAGACTTTGGCAGTCTGGGCTTGAGCACTTATTAGAGTGCATTGTGGGAGTAAACTAGTCTCCACTCTGTGGACCTTCTCCAATATCTGTAAGAGAAGGAGGGTTCCCACTGCCTCTGGGGTTTATCAGCATAGGGTCTGGCTGTACTTTTGGAAGCTTTTGGAAGAGCTGACACTGCCAAAACCAAGGCACATGTCTTCCCCTTCCACCCTGTGTCCACAAATAGGTGTCAGTGTTGTTGCACCTGAGGAGAAACAGCCTGACTAAACTTCCATTTGCCAACTGTCTTCTTTTAGCACTGCCTTGGTTTGTTCATCTACCTGGCTGCTTTTGTGGGGGGTTGCTGCTAAAAGCAGTCGCCCACTCTCCCCTGATGCATGTTTCAGGACAGAAGCTTTGAAGATACAAGTGTTTTCATTGTGAGCTAACATCTGCCAGCTTGACTGTGTGATACACAAATAGCAGCTCCCCACAGCAGACACCACTGTGAGATGTGAGCCTTATTCTGAGTGGGGGTCAGAGGGGAATGCAAATAGTTTTCCTTGGTTAACAGGAAAACTTTTAGGTAGCTCCCCAGGGAAGCTGAATCTTTCCCTGGGGAATACGAGTGGGCCTTAGCATCATCATCAAATTCATTAAAAGTTGTTCCTCCTCTCTTGAGGTTAATCTGAAATGTGGGATTTAGCGGAGGACTGAAAAAGTTTTCTGTTTCCATGGAGGTCTTGAGCTACAATATTCTTCATACTTGCTGGAAGTGAATCACCTCTGAAGTACTTAGAGAAATTAGGTTCCTTTTCCTTCAGTTATATTGTTGTGATGTCTTATTCCAGTATTCATCCAGGAATATATTAGTAATTACTAATATTATAATGCAATTATAAAATCTCTTGAGAAGGTGCACGATAAAGCCATCAAATAAGACAAAGTGTTAATAAAATCTTACACAGCCTGGGAAATATTACCAGAATAACACTCAATGAAGAATAAGTCATACATAAAAAAAATACAGTAGCACAATGAAAATAACACAACTATAGTTAAGTGTTATGAATTAAAGCCTTTTCCATGAATGTAATTTGATTATAGTCCCATTCCACTAGGGGTCAAATTCATCGCTGGTGTGACTTGGAGAGAGCATATTCGAGAGATGGATTTTTGCCTTTGGTTCAGGCTACTCAGAATTTTTCATCATGCTGTTTCTGAAGAAGTTCTGAGCACCTTCCTCTGGCGTTTGTGTAAACCTGAGCTACAGTTTTTCAGATTTCTTAGCATCGTGTCCCTGCACGCCCCTGCTCGTTGTGCTCTTGTCCTTGAATGCCTTCTAGTGATACCAGCACTCTACTGAACTAGAAATGTTTGCTTAAAGCCGGGCAGCAGAGCCGTGCTGTGGTTTGGGGAATACTCGCATCAGTAGGTGGAGCTGTACCCCTCAGCCCGAGCTCCCTTGGATGCTCTGGGTTACATCCACGTTAGCGCAGGCAGTGCGTTGGCACGGCTCAGGGGAGTGCATTTGAAGGAAACCCGGCAGCTGTCCCTGACACGCTGCACTTTGACCCGCACAGAGCGCAGGGGACAGCAGTCCTGCGTGATCCCGACCGGACAGGCCCTTCCCATTCAGCAGAACAGAGCCTTAGATTAGGGAGTCTCCAGCATAAAAACTGTTTGCTGAGTGTGCTTGAGCTAACACTGATGAGTGTATGATCAGAAATCATTAAACCGTTCTTTTTTTAAATGCCACCTTTGTCTCCTACTAATCAGCTTGCCGACTATTTCATAACGACGATATTGAGCACTTTCAGTGCTGCCCGGGGATGTATTGGCTACAGTCAGAGGTCTGCATGTGCAGATTACTTTTTTATTAGGTGTGTTTTCTGCCCTCTCACCAAAGTAAACAAACCATCACTTGCAGTCATTGAATTCATTTTATGTTTGTTTGGGTTATTTGGTAATTTATTCTGTATGACTGCTGGTGTTTGAGTGGAATAGCTGTCTGAGTTCATTAGTCAAACAAAGAGAAGGCTTCCTGGAGCTCTCTCTCCATGCTTGTAAATGTCTTGCTAGTATTAGAACTTTATTTCTATCATTTTTACTAGTCCCTCCCACAATTTTGAGTTCTGTTAGGTCACACTGCAGTCTTCTTTTTACATACATCTCGTGTTCCACAGAGACTGTCTTCCACTGTTGAGATCTGATATTTTTATTGCTTAAGTAGCTCTCAAAAGCCATGGTGTCCCATAAAGCAAGCATTGGAACTAATACAGTAGTACGTCCTCTAAATTCTCCTGTTTTAATTCTGATCAACACAGCAGAACATGTAAAAAATAGTATTTCATATGCCTCCTTTATTGCATTTACATACTGGACAGATGGGTGCTTCGATGTAACTACAAAATCCTTTTTCTGTTCACTTTGCTGGATGATTGCTCCATTTAGCACATTCCTGAGCTTGATTCTTCACTTCCAGGCTAATTATTTTACAAGGTGCAATGGCTAATCTAAACTGTTATGTCAAGCTGTCAATACCTGGAATCCATTTTTTTCCCACTTACAGATACACCCAACCAAACTTTCAGTGGAAAAAAAAAAGGCTGTAAAGGACAACTCTCATTCAGCTGTCAATCGTATTGCTGTGTAAACCAGGTGACAAACATCAGTGAAGTAGCAATCACATCTCTGCGAGTTTTCCTTAACTCTTTCAGTTATCTCAGTGCTTCTTTGCCACAGTAACAACTAAGACCTACACTTACCCACTTATAGCAATAATCTCAGTTATATGAAATACTGCTTCAGCAACGTTTTCTTTTAAAAACAGTCATCTCCTTTTTCTGCCATCCCATATTCTCCCTTGGGCTGTATGGGCTGTATGAGCTTTATTCTAAAGAGAATTTGGCATCTCTCAACCCATGTTTTTTCTCCTTTCTCTCTGCAAGAGGCATTAACTTCTTTCAAGAACTTCTTTCCAGGGACTTCATACTGACTAAGGTATCTTAATCTTCCCTTTGCTAAAAAAACCAGGCTAAATTATGTAGATCTCAGTATTAGCAATAAGAACTTGTTTTTCTGCCAGCAAGGTATGTGTCTTGCAGTAGGCTGATCAAAGATTCCAACATGCCATCATGAAGCCCCGCAAAGCCTCAGGTGACATAAAGCCCTAAATCAGCATGTGTATTTGAAAAATGTATTTTGGAAGAAAGTCTGAATGCAATCAGCAAGGACTATTGCAACACCATGATTGTCTAAAACAACAGAAGTGGTCATGTTGTATCCAGATTTTGCCTCCATCACTGTTGAGGAGAACTGAAAGAGGGTGTGGACTTAAAGAAGGCACCACTTACAGCAAGGAAAGTTCCAGATAAACTCTAGGAAAACAGTTAGGTTGGACAGTCATTCAATCAAGCTGCCCAGGAAGGGTGTGGAATCTCTGTCCTTAGAGATATTCAGCACTGAACTGGCCATAACCCTCAGAAATTTCATCTAGTTTTGAAGCTGGATCCGACTTGGAATTGGTGATACTTAGTGCAATGGACCAAGTGACCTCCAGAGGTCCCTTCTAGCCTACCTCTCCCTGATTCTGTGTTTATGACAGAGCTGATGAGTTGGGGTGAGAAAGTAGAAATTGGGAGGATGAAGGGGAAAAGACAATACTAGTTTTGCTCTCTACTATAAACAGTTTTCTTACATTCTTATTCTGTCTTGGGCTGTAACGGAATATTTAAGAAAATGCTGCTGTGTCCAAGTGACTCAGATTCACGATGCTTACAGCAGTGCAACGGCAGCACATTAAAAAAAAAAAAAAAAAGCAGGTTTTTTAAAGTATTTGCTCTTCTTAGCATGCATTTTCTTGAATCTTGAGTTTAACACTGTTAAGAGCTAGATGTATGGGAATACAATCTTGAAATGTAGCGGGAATATGCATAAGGATGGACCATTTAGAATCTATCTTCTAAACAGAGTTATCTGTAAAATAAAAGCAAAGGTACTAATTACAACATCTGCTTTTGGCACGGTTCAATATTTTCTGTGGAGGAAAAACTAGATGGAATTTTTTAGTAACTTTGATAATCAACTTCAAACCTGATGACTTATATCCATTCCTATTGATTTTTACATCCATTCATCAATCACTTGTTTTGTAACTGAATGTGCAAATAGTTTCTGGCTTAAAACTCTGAATTTTGGGATGCAATAATGCTCTAAATGGAAAATTGCTGTTCAGAGCAGAATAGAAAATAAGAAAGTACTGTGGTGATTATGCTGATTTCTCATGTTTGATTGTCTTGTTTGCTTACAAGTCTTTGAAAACAGTGCTTAAAATCCTTGGGCAAGGATGGTAGGATGGTGGTCAGTGATCTAAAAATAGCACTGAGAACATGCGCAGATTTAGCAGTGACACTGGTGATTCATGATTTATCTGATTCTTCCACTTCAAAAAATATTTTCTTGCATCTCTGCATCAACTTACATCTTCTCTCCAAGAACTGCTGCATTAAAAAATCAGTAGAGCATAAAGTTCTTCCAGTTTCAAAATAATAGGAACCCGGGATTTTCTGGATTTCATATTTTTAACGGCTCTGAATGAGATCTCTGCTTATATTGTACATTTGTACATTTTTCTTCCTGAAATGTGCTGATCTAAGAGAGACCATGTGTAAAGACCTGTAGTAGTAAAAATTGAAATTGTTTATGCTCCAATCAGTATTTTTCCTTAAAAATGCTGTGCAAACATAGGAACACATTCCACCCTTTCACATTCCCAGCAGACAAAGTGGATATTGTCATTCAGTGATCATTGTAAGGGAAACTCACTAAAGTGACATTTCAGTGTAAATTTATGATTTATTAAAACATTTGAAATGTTCTGCCAAATCACTTCCCTCTTTCCTTTCCCTTGTGCCTTCTTTATCTTATTCATGTATAGTTCCTTTCTTCCTTATAGGAAAAGTCTCTGTGCCATACAAACTGTGACAGCATTGCCATCCATGTGGTTATTACTTCCCTGATCCTGAGTGAGGGATGATGACACTGAAAGCAATGGGAAATGATTATGAGAAGCAGTTATAATCTACTTAATTGAACACAGCCAAACGACAGTTACCAAAATGAAACTCCAGTGTAGTATTTCCGGCAGATATTTATGTTTATGGTTCTGTGTCTGTGTTTATGGTTTAGTGGTTAACCAGTAACTGGTGCCATCACTGTGGAGGCAGTGAAACTGAGCTGTCTTTTCCCTCCTCAGGGTGATGCCTCATTTCCTTCCTGTTACCACAGAAGGCAAAGGTAGCACACACCTTCCTTTCACACTTCTGAAAGGAAGGTGTATGCTCATCCAGAGCCCTGTGCTTGTGTTCTTTCTGTTGGATGTAAAGGATGTTTCAGGTCAGTCTCCATCAAGAAGTGCTTCCAGCAGGGCTGGGCTGGCCTGCACATGCACGGAAGGAAAAGCCAAGAGTGTCAATGCAAAACATTTATTTTTGTGACTTTGCACAGAAACTGACTTGCTCCAACTTATTTGATTAAGGGAGGGTATTGGTGCCCATCTCAAGGCAACTCAAAAGCAAGTCAGGAGCTGTCTTGATTATTATGCTTTCCAAGTTGTATGGTTGGCCCATCCTAAGACCAGAAATTGAGATTTGTGGTCAAAATTTAACCCAGAACCCATCAAAACCAGGGAGAATTCTGCTGAGTGTAGGTGGACTCAGATTTTACAGGTACTGGTGATGTTTTTGTCTCACCTGACTAACCAACTGACAGTAGAATAAGGGGATTAGTGCCTAGGGACAGGGAGATTTGCCATAGCTCTGTAACTTCTTTCATTCTTCCTCAGTTTGTAATTAAGGGAATTTTGGAGGCTAAGAAGCATTAAATGAAGAGGTCCTATGGCCACTCTCCCTCCAGAGTTCCCTCTTTGTAGAGGGCTCCTTTCTCCCTTGCTGCTGTAGATTGTTTTAGGAAGGCTCTGCAGTCCTGTACTGTAATTGTTGTCTTATTAAGGGAAGTACTTACATCCTTTTTTTAGAAGCTACTAAAATGCATGCACATTTAGCCCTGGAGCCCTAGTTCCCCTCTTTGCACAGACAGGTGCGGCTGTGTTTGATTAACAGCCATGACTGGCAGACAGAAAAATAGCACAGAAAATCAGAGATAAACAAGGATACTTTGATCCTGAGACTGTGTGGAGAAGTAGCCTTCATTCCTCATTAACAAAGTTTCAGCTGCACATATCTCTGCTTGATAACAAATGACAGTCCAAGATATAAAGTCTCTGAGTGCCACCCTGCACCACTGAGCCCCTGCACTGCCACTGCCATGGACTGGGATCTTGTCACCCTGCAGGTGCCACTCTTTACTATTTCACTTAACAATATATCTGACTTCTGTCCTTGGATTCCTGAGCATGGGCTCTTACCTGTTACAGCTCTAGAGTCTGACAGGAAGAAAATTTGCTTTTATCACTAAAATGTGACTCTGATCATACTTCAAGAGTGGATTTGTTGCTGAAGTAGGAACTGGTTTTGTAATTACATTTTCAGAGAACCAAGCCAGAAATTATTTAACATTGGCAAAGCAGACACATTTTTATGGTGGGAAAGAGTAATGTTTCTACAGTTCTTTGTGATAACAAACCAAAGATACTGTTTTTGTGTATCTGATATAAAAAATGAATTTCCTTCAGCGTATCCCTGCAAGTGAGCGCTGTAAAATCAAAAGGCAGTGTGTGCATTTTTATAATACATGAGTCAATTGGTGTCGTGTCTTCCGTTAAAAGTAAATCAAATCAAGTGCTGCTTATGCCATTACATTTCCAAGAGTACAAACAACGTATTACTTTGAACCTCAGCAGAGAAAAGTGCATTGCACCTGCTTTTCCCAGTTCTATCAGCTTTCCATGCAAGATGTTTTGGCCTTCAAACCTCATATACTAGTCAAGGTGCAAAAGGATTAACCTATATAAAGTTTCATACTCCTGTCCAAAGGGTCTGTAATTCAGGTGGCAGGAGAAAATGGGAGGTAGGGAATAAGAAATATTTTTAACTCATAAACTACCATGTCTGGTGTATATCTTTTTGAGACAATAAGTCAGGTTCATATTGAAATCACCTGGCTCTGCACATGTTTCAGAGGCTCTTGTGGATAATTGCCATGTTGAACAAATCTTGAAGGTCTCTTTTATGTGACAGAGCAGCTGGGCATTTGTAAATTTAACTTTTGGTGTGTCATTTGAAATTGTTCCTATTAACTTGGCCCTAAGGTGATGCTTTAAGACAGTGAGGTTCCCAAGTAGAAGACACAAGACAGAAGTAGAAAGTTGTACAGAGTTTTTTTAATACTTAATACTTTAATATTTTTCAACATGTTTATTTTTCTTTACTGAACAGTAACTGAAACCCTGTTATTTAGCAAATCCATATTCAATATACATAATTACAAGTGGAGAATACCTTGGTGATAGGAACCTCTCCTCCAACAGGAAAATCCTGACCCTATGTCAGAAGCCTCCAGGATTGGCCCAGCAGAAAGGTTTTGGGTGAGATGGGGACTAGTTTTTGTTCTGTAAATGTAGACATAAACATATAGCAGTTAAGTTCCAATCCTGCAGCAGTTTGATATTACCACATGGTGTTGATAGAGTGCTTAGTGGCAAATAATATACATATGGAAAAAAATCACCTGTCATGCATTTCTTTTTACCACTACAATCACTTTTGTGTGATATGGTTTGACTTTTGTATACAAAGGATCATTTTTATGATCTCTTCAGGTTTTAAAAATTTTGTTCTAACCTTATCTCTTAGGATCAAATGTTGTATTAGTATTATATAAGCATTTCAAATGATAGTAATTTGGATGATTTTATTACAAATGCCTTGTGTAGTTTCCCTTGTTCTTTCAATTTGTGTCTGCTGAAAGACTGATGTAGAAGAGTGGTTCACTAAATCCATTTGAGAATTACACAATACTTATTTACCAATGTTCCATGTTGCTGTTTTACCAGCAAAATGTAGAGTACAAAAAATCAGTATAAGGAAATACATTAAAATGTCCTTAAATCATATGGAACATTGCTGTTCTAAGCGTAATAGGTGATAGAACAGATGGGTGAAATAAAGTGAGTTTATCTGCCAGCAGCTGCAAGTCAATTAACCAAGAAAGCATGTTTACCATATTTATATTTCTATTTCTGCCAGAAATGAAAACCCCAGAAGGAAAAAACCCCACCATATCTAATAAGAAAATGCTTGGTTTTGTAGGCCTTTTTCCCCCCTTTCATAAATCTCTGTAATCCTCTTCAATGGTGTGTGTAGGTGTTTATAAATACTGTGAAGGAGCGCCTCCTGGAAGAGCTTCTGGCAGCTGGGAATTGGCTCCAGTGCACACAGCAATGTTATCGGTGCTGTAGGTTTAACTGCAGTACTTCATGCTTTCAGAGAGCAATATTCAAATGACTTGTCAGGATAAGCTTTGTGTTATGCATTAGCTGTTAAAAAAGCTGGTAGTGGAGCGAGAATGCGCAAATACCCCTTTCTCCCTTTCCTGACCTCAGAAGAGTGGAGAAAAATATTTGTACTTTGCTCCACGGATTGCAAGGGGTGAGAGACTGCAACAAAACCTCACTCTTTCTTCTTGTCCTTCTTATGTTTTTGAGTGAAGACAGTGACTCTAAAAATTAAAGTTTTACGAGGCTGTTTGTAAGCCTTTGAGTATTTCTCCATCAAATTTATTTTTGGACTCTGCCAATAATTCTTAGTCCATGACCCATCCAGTCCAGCTTATCTACAGTTGCCTACAGTCACATTTTCCCGCTTCCAATTCAGACAACTAAACCCCTACTGATTACTTCCCTGCCAAGCCTCCTTTACAAAGCCAGCTGCTGCTGCTGGGACCACCTTTATGTGGTGCCTGTAGGATTATGGCACACACAGTACAGATGTGTGCCTACAGCCCTTTTTCGAGTTGTACAGTGAGATAAAGCTGTCAATATTCACTTAGAAATGTTACAGGATAAATATAATCCTAGTGAATACAAAGAATGTCTGAGGACACAACTCAAGTGTGTCTCTTGAGTACAGCGACCTTCTGAGGACATAGCAGGGTGACTTCTGGTGGTATCAGTTATCCTTTTCATCATAACTGGCTGCCTCTACTATGTTAAAGGAAGCTTGGGAACAGGTATGTATAATGGCCAAAGATGGAATTGTGCAGGGAGAAACACTTCACAGATTCTATGCCCAGAACAACATAATTTTTGCTCTGGAAACGCTTTGAGTACAACATGGAGCTGTTCTGAAAGAGACTTTACTTGCAGGCTGTTGAGACAGAATTGGTGGACTGAGGGCTGGTAATGGAAGAAATAGCTGGAATAGTATGAAACCCTAAAGTACAGTAACAGGATGTATTTTCCAGTGTAAAACTTTTATGATTGCTGCTTTTTGGAGTAGGATGAAATCCCGGCTGAATTGCAATTGGCAGTTTGTTATAGCAGCTCGTCTTGAATTTCTCATGAGCTGAGACGGTTGTTTTGGTTGGGGGTAAAGAGTCCCCCAAAGGGAAGAATGGTACTAACTAAATCAGAAAGAACTGCCTGTTGTACTTATTTAACCAGAGTTTTATTCTAATATCATTCAATCCTTCTGACGTCCATCTTTTTTCTCCAGATAATTTTAAAGAAGCATGCGTGCTCAAAGCTAATAAAAAAAATGTTTTATTGAAGCAGTTTTTGTAAAGAAAAAAATTCTGTCTGGTAGTTCTTCTCCCATCCCCATTTTATCTTCTACTTTGAAGAAACTTTACTTTAAAGTGAGGAAAATTATTTTGGAAAACATTTAAATGTCCTGTTGAACAGCTGCAGAATGCAGTGCCTTGGGTTTTGCTCCTATTTAAAAAGTCTTTGCATAAATTAGCAGAATGGAAACATTTATAATTTATTGACATGTTTTGACTGTGGACTCGTGTTACAAAAATTTTGATTAATTGAAAAAATCACAATATGCCTTTTTCTTCCAGCTTGGAATTAAATTCACTTCCTTTTCCAGTCACCACTACTTCAGGAAGAAGAAATATGGAAATGGGTAGGCATAACAGCCACTGAAATTCTTTGGGATGCCTCTTTTTTCTACAGTTTCGATCAGTTGTGATTGCTTTTGGTTTTGCCATGCTTTGGGACAAATGATGTACTTGATCATAGCCCACTGTTTTAGAACACCACCAGCAGGAAAATGTTGATTATCAGAAAATTAAACCAAAACCCACAACATTAAATGATAATAATCCCTGCTTTTTTGTCTCTCTGCTGCTCTGTGCACTCCCAGCAGCCTGACCCTGTGAGGTAAAATTTTAATAAGTTTGTCAGTATTCTGAATTCAAACCAAGTTGGTTACAATCCCAATGGTGGGTTTACTACCAGGAGCTTTCTGGGGGGCTCTGCACTCTCTTGTGCTTGGCATTGCACAACACACAGTGAGAGTTTGTGTCTGACCTAAAAACTACCTCAAAGCTGTGCATGGAAACACATGAAGCAGAAGCTGGAGCTGAGTCTAATTAATCTAGTGTGCTGACTCCAAACATCAATTAGCTGGGAATAAATTTTAATCCCTGCTTGAGCCAGGCAGAGTTTCATTTAGTATCAAGAGGTGACAGGCTGTATCATTCATTTTCCACACTTTGTGTTCTGGGAAGAGGCTTATTATATTAAGCCCTTATCTTTTTTGGATTTTGCACAGACCCAATCACCTTGTTTTTGGGAATACTAGTGAAGCTGCCCAGTCCAAAGGGTGCTTAACGTTATTTCTTTATTTTTGTCACTTGCCACCCTTGCCAGTAGCAGCAGTAAGCACCCCAGTTTGTGTACTGGTTTGAGGTTGTGCACCACTGGAGGACGTGCTGCAGCCTGAGAAGCACAATCCCAGTGAAGCCAGGAGGCTGCCACAGCTCATCCTCAAAGAGCTGGATGGTTTCAGTCAAAGTAAAATATTTACAGCAGTAAAAGATATATTAACACAAATCTTGAAGTCATATATTAACTTAATACATGGGAAGATAATTATTCTAGAAGCATCTGAATTGGCCTCTCAGTCTGTGCTGGAGTGCATACTGGCCTGTGAGTCCTGGTTTCAGTGCTGTTCAAATCACTTTTAGAATTCCTTTTTCTGCAGAACTGGGGAATAATAGTTACTGTGCGATTGGATGTAATGTCTTGGGTTGTGAAGGGCAGAGAAATATTAACCACAGTTGGCAGAACAGCTGGGACTTGAACAATTAGCCTCTAGACACATAGATAAAGCTCTCTTCCTCAAAGCCCTAAGACGTTTTGAAAGGGATTAGTCCCTCATTCTCATTTTGCTTTGCAAAAATTGTGTGAAAGTTGCAAGATTATATATAGCGACAAAACAGCCTATAGCAGTGACCAGAATTATGTTACCTGTGATTAATAAAAAATGACAACACTGTCTGTATGTGGCCTACTTCAGCAGGAGGAATCCAGAAGTTACAAGTACAAAGCCTGGTCTCCATCCTGCTGCTCTCTGTGGTGAAGGAGTCATTGCTTTAGCTAAGGCAAGAGCAGGCCTTTTGCAGAACTTTGCAAGCTACACACATGTGGCACAATTAATGTCCCACTGTGCTGTAGCCACTCCATGTTTGACACACTGTCAGATCCAGCAGCTCCACTTCATCACATCGCTCCAAAATAAAGGACAGTCGATGGGTTAAGACTTTGGGACTGATGCTTTCTCTTCCTTTGGTTACTGTCTGACCTACAGGGCCAGAAGATTGCTCTGCAAAAGCAATTTTTGGGGTGTGAGCCCAAGCTTTGTTGCCTGCAAGAGCTTTCCCATCAGCACCTGCATTAGCCAAGCAAATTCCTGGGGGTTTTTTTTGTTTGGTTTGGGATTTTTTTTGGGGAGGGAGCGTGTTGTTGTTGTTGGGTTTTTGTTTGTCTTGTTTGGGTTTTGTTTGTTTGTTTTTGGTTTGGTTTTGATTTTTTTTCCTTTCTGTGTCCTTTTCAGCAAATACAATTTCAACATGTCCCTTAGTTGGTTTCTTTTGAAATCAGGCACCTTCAGCAACCTGACACCCCTTTCTCATAGCACTGAGTAAGTGATTCATTACTGACTGAGAGAGACACTGTGCAATCAGTATCTGTTATGACTTGATTCTGCTGTGCTGTTTTACTTGCCTTTTCTCTAAATAAGAAAAATTCCTGTGAAGTGGGGGTGGTGTCAGTTTTGTGATCAGATGCAGCCTGCAGCAAGATAAACATGGAAATGGTAAGGAAGACCTTATATTTACTCTCTGAAGCTTTTTGTTCAGTGTAAGATAAAGGTCACTTTAGAGAAACATGTCAAGAATTCTAGTGAGGCTGGCTGACATCTAACATAACCAGAGAACCAAGAGGTTTATAGAGGATTTAAAACAGCAAAGGGAAAAAGGAATATTCTAAAAATATTTTTTAGAAATCTACAAGTTCGCTTTTTGAATGTAAGGACATTCAATCTGGGTCATGTCTTCTGAACTGCAGAGAGCTTCAGGTGTAAAATGATCTCTCCTCTTGCTGTTTAGAGATGCAGCACAATGAACCCACCACTTTCCCCTCCCTTGTGTTTTCCAGCCATGGTAAACTTGGTAAAGTGAGATGACACTTAGCAGATATTTATATGCTGGATTTCAAAAACAAACATACAGCTTTAAAGAACAAGTCTCAACAGATAGAAGTAATAACACCAATTTATGAATCACTTCCTGAAGCCTCTGTTTCCTCTGGCATGTCTCATTCCTGCTGAGATTGGAAGAACTGGAATGTAAGTTATTATAGAGGTCACAATAATCAGGACGTGTAAATTTAAAAAGAGCCTTTCAAATATTGTTGGGTGTGTGTAAAATGTGCTTCCTCTCCCATGCTTTGTCTTATGCAGAATGACATTGATTTTTTTCTTTGATGGTCAGGGTAGTAGAGTTTGTGCCCTAACAGGTACACTAGGTACAAAGGCAGAGGAAGCTCTGATTTCGAGGCTGTTGGCTTCTTATCCCGTAAGTGTATCAAAAGTCCTCTGGTTCTGGAGAGCTAAATGGGTGAGGGTTTGAGATGCAGCACCATTTTCAAGATACAACACCATTTTCATCTGATTGACAGGGAATTTGGTGAAAAGTTGGCCTTGGTCATCAGTCTAAATCAAGTTAACAGCTTAAGGGTCTCTTTCCTGTTCTAATAATATCACAAAGAACACCACCATGACTGTTAGCAGTGGCTGCTCTTTCTCACTGAGCATAGGTGCACATTAATGTGACAGAGCAGGATGCCCTTTTGAGGGGCACTGGCCTGTCTGGGAGCATTGGCTGAATTGTTACTTGCATTTACTTCTCTTTTAAATGCAGAAGTAAGCATGACCTGCCTCTCCAGCTACTTTAAAGACCTTCCATGGACAAAGTGGGTGAGGAACATGTAAGAATTTTACTTGGCACTCTCAGAGGACACCTCTGATGTATGACCCTGGATAATGCAGTTCAGAAAGGGTATTTACAAGCAGGTCGAGATACAGCTCAGATCAGCTTGGGTCAGGCTGGCATTGCCCACCTCATAGCAGCTCATGCATTTATAATCTGACAACTGAATGATCAGATAGTGAGTTAAAATCAAATGGGCTTTTAAATCCTGCTGGAAAAACACAGTTTATGTCAGCCAGTCATTTCCTGATGCAGTGGGTACTCTGCACCCTGGCTGCTGGGATGTGTCCTTCTTCCCCTAAGAGCAAACTAAAATATTTCGAGTTTTAGTAATTTCTGATGGGAAAGCCAAAGCCACTGAGCTTTCCCAGCTAGCTGCCAGGTCAGCCTTGTCCCTCTTTCCTGCACAAGTGTGTTGCCACACTTGTGGCTGATTGCTCTTAACAAGGTGACTGCAGTGTGGTGCCACAAGTGCCACCACAGTGTCATCGCAGTGCCACAAGTCTGCCATGGGTGTATTGCTGCTCAAGCTCTTGCACCCATGTCACTTACTTCACAGTTTGTCCTTTCCAGCTGATCCTGCCAACACTGTGACAGTGGCACTGCCTAACTCCTAAATTAGATTATAGGGGTGAAAAAGCAATCAGTTTAGGGTCACTTACTAAAATTAGGCTATAAAATGACTCTATTTGCCTACTGGATGCTGCGTCATGGCCATGAGTTGTTCCAAGAACTTGTTGGCTGTATAGGACATGACTTCTCCATGGTTTAGGACAGGTAACATAGCTTCACTGCCACTTCTAGGACTCCAGGAGTGCAACTGAGTGCAGCATGGCACGGCTAAGATTGCAGGGCGTGCCTGTCCTTGTTTCTGGTGATGCTTTTATTGCAGCTTGGTGCTAGGGCAGTCTGAAAACTGCTCTAAAAGATGACTCAGGAGTGTGTGACATGGCTGGCTTAAGAAGTAAGAATGAAACAGTAGGAAGCTATGTGTAGGCGCTGAAAATTGGGGCCACAGAGCCTGAATGTGTCAGCAGGCAATAGTACCATTGTGCATTTTCATGCTTTTTTCCATTTCAGATTGATAAACATTGTATTCAGTCATTCACCAAAGTTAATAAAAGATGCTGGTAGCAGGCTTTGAGACTGAATTCCTTTATTCAGAGAAGATACTCCACAGAGGCAGTGAAAACATTCACGTCCCCAAGACACTTCTTTCAAAGTGCCTTTATGCTCAGTCACCATCTCTGAGACGTTAAAGGGCAGTTCAGTCACAATATTTATGGAATCCTTGCCCTTTCAACTTAAACTGCCTACAGGGAAGGCAACTAATTCTGGCTGGCTCCTTGGAATGTAAACAGTAAGGACGGGTTTTTGAGCACCATTTCCCCCTCCAAAATGTCTAACTATCATTAATAATAAGGTTTTTCATTTTATTTAAAACCTTCTCTACTACAGTCATTTCCATACTCTACTGAAGTATAGATTGCCATGACCAAACACTCTGCTCTTTCACAGAGGTGTTTTTGTTAGTAATAGCTCCTAAGTGAGCCACAGGACTGTGCACCTTGTACAGAGGCAAGAAATGAGGAGCTTTTGCTTATTTCCAACTTTGCACCCATCATCCTCAGGCACAGAATGATGGAGAGTGGAGGTCCATTCCTCTGATGTGCTGACTCACTCCCCTCCTCTCAGCTGGTACATAAGTCAATAGCATTTACTTCCTCTGTGAAGCATAAAAATCCCTGGGTTTTTATAGCTGGCAGGCAACAATATTTCTCCTCCTGGAACTGGTCATGTACCTAGAACATAATCATATCCTTAGCAGTTAATTTTAGGAAGGAGAATAATGGGCTGTCAAGATTATCTGTGTATTTAGCATCTTTGTATAGTCCAGCTTTGTTCTCAAATCTTCATTATTAGACAATGGTAGATAAATGCTTCTTTCTCCCCTGTTAAGTAACAAGACTTTCATTTGAACAGCTGATTGCTCTTAACAAAGTGACTGTAGAAAAAAATCACTCAGAACTGAGGGAGGGGCCAGCTTGTTTCTGGTGAGATTTTACTTTATGTGGTGGGCTTGTATGTTTTAAACAGTTAACCTGGGCCCAAGCAGCCACTAAGAGAAGAGATCTTCTCTTCTTTGTATTATTTACTGAAATAGCCTTGTGCAGAGCAGATTGGAAGGGAAGATGTGTACCAAGTAGCAGTCTCTTATTCCATAAATTGTCCATAGGATTTTGGGGAATGTGAAAAAATAAATGCAAACACAGAATGCTGAGGGCTTTGATTAGCTGAAGTCTTTTGAGAGAGCTTAGGTGAACAGAGACTGTTTTGTTCACTGTAGTCTCTGTGGAGAAGAGAGATCCAGGTCACCATTGCTCAACTCTTTTTATTGACAGTGCAAAGAGGTTATTAAAGGACACCACTAGATTTTAATAGATTTCTGTATTTGCTCAGCACCTGGTTAGCATTAGTGCAAATGGATGTACTTCTTGTTTTCTGAAAGTAATACAAGCTGTGGCATTTTGTCTGCTTCCCCTTTGGTGTTGCTTTCCTTTTATTTTCAGAGCCACAGCTCAGGACAGATTTGACTCAGTGCTGAGCTCTTAGCCAGCTTAATCAAAAGAAACCTGCCCACAGTGCATATGAGGCAGAAGTCACCTTTCCACTGAGGGACACCGGTGACTTGAGAAAAACCAGCAAACCAAAGAGAGCTCTGAGGCAGCACTCGTGGGCCGATGGTGACCAACATCTGACACCACATGTTGTCCCATAGACCAGCCATGGGAACTTGTGCTTGTGCTGGCCTAAAAACATATGGGAACACCTACACCAAAGCCTCCTCATTCTCTTGTGGACAATTCTTCTAGGGCTCAAAGAAGTGATCCCTCATGCCACCCCAAACACCACATAGGACTATCCCATTTCATCACTATCTGCTGCTCATAGACTTTCCTTCATGTTTCTTTCTCTGGTCACCAGGCAGGGATCCAACCAGCTGCTCTCCCTGAAGCCTCTCCAGCATTCCTGCAAGACTTGATTTGATGACCAGGCTTACCACTTACTGGAAAAGGTATGTAAGGTAGTTGGCTCCTCACCTAAAGCTGTACTTAAACATCCCATGCTCAACCTGTTAATCCAGATAAACCTTTTTTTTTTCTTCTTTTTACATTTTAAAACTTTACATTGTAGTGTTACATCGATTAAAAAATACAGAAAAAATCAGAAAAGAAAAAAATATTTCTCTTCCTGCTTTGTGGTAATTTAATATCCTCTTACATATTCTAACCACAGTAGTTCCTGATCAAGGAGTTGAAACCTTGTGTTTTGTTTTCAGTATTCTCTGAGCAAAGGAGTAAGTCTGACTGACATTGAAATAAAGAGGAGTCTGCTTTCCAAGAGTAAAATAGTTTATAATCCTCTGCCTTTCTCAATAAGTTCTAAGCTTTTAGCTGTTCTTTTAATGGCTGCTTTGAATAATTGGTTTGTTGTTTACAGGCAGGGATGTAACTGTCAGGCTTGTTAAGGGCTTCTGGTCCTATATCCATTTTTTACCTATATTACTGCTGTCTCCTATTTCTTTTCTAAGATCTCTAATTGCCATTCCCAGCTTGTGCTGTCATTAGTTCTCTGTGCCTTTTGCCTGGTGCTGCTGCAAACTCACCACAACAGTGATTTAGGAGCTCTTCTACCTACCTAAAATTTCGTGGATTTAATTGAATACATGTCCCCATCTGCAAGGCTTGGGAGCTGCCATGCTCTCAGTTGTAAGAGAGAAAAGCAAGTTTTGACAAGTATTCAAAATACAAGTGTCCCAGAAACTGCTGGAAGAGACAACAGTTAGACTCTCAAATACTAGGAAAATAATATTTTTGTTTGGTTATATTTGGTTCCAGACCAAAGACTTGGTAAGAGGAGAGGTGAATGAGTTTTGACCTCTGATTTGTCAGGTTTTGTCCTTCAGTTAAGACCTCAACAGAAGGACATTTTTTCAGAACAAACTCACTGATAGGGAGAAAAGAGAGATTGCAGTACAAAGAAAGAAGAAAGGATTAAAAGGTAAAAATTAAATAGAGAAAAGTCATAGTCTTTTCCCTTTGAACCTTCCGCCAAATCCTTTGATCTGTTTTTGGAGCTGTGCTCTCTCTGCTGAGGAAGATGAAGCAATGTCCCTTTCAAACCTTTGCAGAGGCATTTGTTGTTTGGTTTGTTTATACCAGACAGTCCAATTCATTATCTCTTTTTGCTCCATCAATATACAAGGCCTGGGGGAAGGGGGAGAGGGGACAGACCAGCAGTCGTTAATGCTGATGCAGCTTGATTAGTGTGGGAAGCCAAAGCTTAAACTATATTTTTGAGAGCCGACCCAGCTACTATCATTAAATCTTTTTCCTGCTCTAAAGCATGATGCTAAAAAATATCAATTGATTAGATTTCAGCTCAGGATTATGTTTTCATTCCTATTTATGTGGGAGCTGTTAAACAATTTTGTGAGATTTTACAAGGACCAAATTTTGCACACAAGTAGTCCCACTGAGCTGGATTTCAGCTCAGTAATACAGGGGTAAATGCAGATTAGCTCCTTCAAAGGCAGTGGAATAAGTCCAGATTTACTGTGGTGTTTTATTATGACTATTTCTATGAGGGGAAAAAAAAAAAAAAGACAAAAAAGACAAGCAGGCACTTGCTCAAACTCTCCTGAGACTGTCTGGAAGAAATTGTATTCAGGTTATCAGACATGATGGTTTGGGAGGGAGAAAAAGATGACTGTGAAGGTTTTGAACCAACAGTCCTTAGAGAAGTAAAATTTTCAGAGATGCCAACGGGGAGTTTATTGGGGAGTGAAAGATCTCAGTAGTTCATATAGGTCTCTTAAAACACCAGCAGAGTAACTGCACAGGGAAACAGGGTGACTGCTGCGAGCAAATTCACAGATTGTTTAGGAGAAACAGTAGATTTAATAGGTAGGAAAGGCTGACATTAAAGCACTGGTTTTTACTTTGCATTTCAAGTTAGCTTATAACCCAGCCTAGCATTTAGATCACAACACACCAGCCTGAGAAACTACTGCCTGGGAAGACAGCCAATAACTAAGAAAATTAGCGAAGGGAGAAAACACATTCTGTAAATGTTGAGCTTCAGAGAAGGTATGCTCCAGCCTGATATTTTTACAATTTCCTTGGGACTGATATTCCTATCCTTAAAGCAGTCTGCTTTTATGTGAACAACAGTTGCTTCTTTTTGATGAGAAATGAGAGGTTGTGCACTCCTGGTTCCTTTTGCTTTACTTCCTCTTGTGCTCACTTCTCTCCCCATCCCAGTAACTGTTTGCAGCAATCCAAGAGTACTGAATTCAAGTTGAGAGTGTCAACCCCTTCCTTCTATTTTGTCACAGACTGCAGCTTTAAAAATGAAATATACAATGAGTTATCTGCAGTACTGTTTATTACTAAGCTATTCTCTAACTGGAGAGAATAATGTACAATTAGCTTAGTAATAAACAGAATTGTAGTCCACTAAAAACAGTAAAATTAAAAAATTCAAGAGGGTTTTAGCTCTGCACTTTATTAGCCTGCCAAGATGAATAGTTATATGTGTTTTTAAAATAACAACACATGCTATTACAGGAGTAGAGCTTAGACAGAAAAAATTCCCTTCGACTGTATTGCACAAAAATTACTCAGAAGGGTGTAGTGTCCTCTGAAGATGCAATTCTGTATTTCACAGAGCTTATGCTCGTGTCTACAGAAGAAATCCACCTTGGTTAACAAACATATTTTTAGGATGGGGTTACAAGATAAGGCATAGGGGTGCTAGGTAATAAAGCTTGCATTGTTTAGCATCCTGTAATAAAACAGGGGAAATAAATTGGAAAAACGTGGCAGATCTAATTTGAATTTACTGCTCAAAGACACTCATAGATCTTCCCTGTAATGTAAATCAAAGAATGCTATATATCAAGGATTATAAAAGGCCAAGAAAAGGAGCCTAGGTCACACACAGTGTTTTGTGAAGAGTATGAACTCCAAGTCTCATCTTAAGGGGAAACACCTGAAATATTATCTCGGTCAAATTAATTGCAAGTCTCTCCAAAGCAGTGTAGCATTAAATTTGTTTTTACCTTCTTAAGTCATGGGGTTTATGCATTAAGTTTGAATACATCCCAAAAGTTTGGCCAATAAAGTAGTCCTAGTGTATTAAGAAATTGAGGGGTTTTTTTAAGCTAACGGAAAGAGCATGCGAAAAGCCTGAAGCCGTAGAATGTAAAAAGGAAAGACAGAACACTTGCAAACTTATCAGAACCTACCACTGGCACTAAAAGATTGTGCTGGCATGATCAATGATGAGTAAAGCTTTTTGAATTGAATATAGTAAAACCTATTCCCATTCCCATATGGGTCTCAAGAAGTTGAACACAGTAGATGCTTAAACACAGCAGAATGTTGTCTTTTCTTAAATGATAAATTGCTTGGTGGTAAAGAAGCCTCATGCAAAGTGATTGTGTGCTCCTATTTTCTATAAAATATGTGATTGTTTTTATGATCATTTTACTTTATTTTATTGCTTTCATGTGGTTCTTGTAATAAATTTTCAGCTTTATTTTTACCAGTTGAGTAGTGAAAAATAAGAATAGAGTTATATGGTTACTGAAACGACTTAAATTTGAATATATATATATAACACATATTTTCCTGCTCAAAATCCTAATTCATTTATTACCTTAGATAGGAGACAGCTAAAACTATAAATAGAAATCTTATTTGAATGGCTTTATCACTTTTCAAAAAGCCCTGAACACAAAAATGAACAACCAAGGACATTAACAGAAACACTCTTTCTACAATGAAAACAAAAAAAAAATCGATACAATGATAACAAAATATAGTTATTTTAAAGCTGTAACTGTCATAATTACTGTATTTATTTTTTATATGTAATTACCAAAACAAATGACCTAGCAAAAATGAATCTAGAAGACGAGGCAGCAGTGTTTTTTTCAGACTGTCCATCCTTCTTTCTGCCCACAGGATGCAGGACTGCTTTCAGGTATGAACCAGAAAAAGTTCTGCTCATACTTGAGCCAGTGAGGCTTTACTGGTGTGCAGCACAGCCCCATCCTGTTTCCCCAGCCTCAGGTACAGATGTTGTGCTGTAGTTAAGCTGCAAGACCTTTATGCCTACTGCAGGCTGCCTGTGGTGAGACCCTTCTCCAGAGAAGTTGGTTCATTTTTCAGTGCCTGTTCTTTGCAGGAACCCAAAGGGGATGGAGCAGGCCAGAGTCTGCATTGTATTTTTAGACACTTAAATAAGAAAGAGATACATAAAGCTCCTGCTAGGATTTACAGCAGGGATCCCAGACTTAATTGGCCAGATGTTTTGACAGCTGTGATAGATTACAATTAAAACTTGGTTCTTTTCCATATGCACAACTTCAGGAGTCAGAGGGAAGGACTGAGCTTCCCCCATATGTTGTGCACAATTAGGGAGGACCTTCCCAGGGCCTCTCTGCTGCCTGGGGTGAGTTTGGATTCCCTGCTCTCAGCACATACTTGTGAGGAACTGCCTGGTTTTTCAAACACTGTTAGAAATAAAGCTCTGCACCAACCCCCCCACCTAAGGTTTTCTGCTGATCAGTCCTTGTGTACACCAAACCAATGGGAATAAAAATCAAGGCTGGGATATGTAGTCTGCCTAGCTATATCTGCTTGATGTCATTGGCATGGACACAGCTGTGGAAAAGAAGCCTCTGTACTCAGTTTCTCCTTCCCTTGCAGTTTCTGTGACCAGAGGCCTTTGAGCTATCCTTAAAAACTTTCAGGTTGTAGAATGATGACTGGAAGAAGGAAGCATCACTGTGCAAGGGACGTTCCATTACATTGTACAACAAGCTTGTTATAAAATTCCAAAATGTCCTGCTAAGCAGAATCCTGGTTTCCTTTGTAGGAATGGGAGCAGAGAGGAACCTGTTGCACACCACTGTCAGGGAGGGAGCTTTGATTTCCACTGCTTTTGGCCAGTGTGCCTTGCCTATTTGATATGCTATCAGTCACATTTGACATAAAGATCTTCTTCAGATAAATCTATCTTCCCTACAAAGGAAGGGGTTTGATGCCTTCAGACATTCAGGTTTTTTGTCCTTCACGGAAGACATTTAAGAATTTACAGCTTCAAATAATGACCTGAGAGTCTACAGTAAGAGTCTGGTACATATGATGGTGTCTGCTCCTTGCCTTCAACTACTTTTTTTACATTAAAGTGGAAACAGGATTACTATTACTATAGTCTTGCAATTTAATATTTTTCAATATGCTGTGCACTTTCCAGTCTCTGTAATAATCAGAGCCCAGAAAATTAGTTGTTTCATGCTCAGGTAATCACTTTTGCAGTAGAGGTGGGTCTAAATAGACTTATTTCTGAATCAAACACAATTGTACTCTCTTTTTCTTGCATACTGGTCAAATTTCATTGCATTTACACTTAGTTGCTGATAATTATTGTCAGAATGGGCCAAACAAACCCTGTGGCTCCTGACATGTTAGAAAGCAGCATCCAGCACTGCTGTGCTGAGCTGGCTGGAGGAACCTGTGTTCCCTTACAGCATCTGAACTGCAGTGAGAGGAAAGCCACTCACCACAGAGAAGTGTAGAACCTCTCCTACAAGGAGGTCATCATTATTTGTCGGTCTTTTGCATCTCAAAAGCCCACGCCTGAAAGTATGCTCTTTTTCTTTTCTTGTGAAATGGACCCAGTGGAAAAAAAAGCACCTGCTTGTTTGCAAGCATGCCAGCTGTGCAGGTATCTGGCACTAACACACACGTCAGAACTTGTTAAACCATTTGGCTGCTTAATACATAAAGAAAATCCCCTAAGGAAAACATCTTAGTTTTTATCTGTGATTTGAATTACCATTGAGCTCAGTTCTATTGTCTTTGCCTTCTTTGCAGAGAAGAAACTCATGTTTAATTCTCACTTAATTTGATGGGCTTTTGATCTGTTAAATTAATCAGAATAAAAATAAAGAACAAGTAAAATCTATAACCTGTTTTGGAAATAATTCCTTGTAGATATCAGAATAGACCAACAAGTATAATACTTTGTTTCAACTTTTAGATACCAGTGGGTTTTCTTTGTGAAAGTAAGGGCTGGAGCATCTGAAGTAAAGTGGTGCAAAAGAGGCAGTGCTGCTCTTCCATAGCCTTGGTGCAATCATTGCATTGGCAAACTTTCCAATTAACCGACCGTCCACAGCTTGACGATGCAGTGATCACTCAAAGATGTTGCAGCTGCCCCAGAGGAATCTAAAGTGTCTAAAGTGCTAGATGTATTTATCACAGAGTGTGCTTTCTAGTGTGCCAGATACCATTCTAACTTCATTCTCCATCTGCATTAATGGCTGCTTTAAAGCAAAATGCATGCTCAGGCTGAGTCGTCTCTAGAAAACCTGACAAGAAACGAAGCCAGCCTCCACGACGTGGGGTGCAAATGCACACAATTGCAGCTGCTTTTGTCTAGAAGCAGCTCAGGCAGAAATTAATATATAAGTGAGGCAGAAAGTAACTGTCAGACAATGAATAGTTTTTGGTCACCTGCCTGTACCCCAACCCAAAATCACACACTTGGCTGCCAATCTTGCGTGTGTTTTGAAAAGATTTTGATGGACCATTAAGCAATCTTCATGTGTGAACTACCAGCATAAATCAGCTTTTGTTTGAAGAAAACAGGCTGCCGGGCTTCTCTTCAGTGTTTCTGTACTCCAGAAACTGCAGCAAACGTGGGTAAACCCTCATATTTGTGCTTAAATTCTAGGTTGCTCTGAAAGGAAGCACAGACTGAGTGATGTACAGTACAAGGAAATAGGATGTTCCAATTCAAGTGAAACAGATGAAATACATCTAGACCAGGTAGTCTTTGACACTGAATAACAGATAAGCAGCAATATATGACTCAAATAAAGAAATAAGCAGAGTGTTTTTCTTCAAATCTTTACTGGTATGACATTACATCAGGCTTGGGGTGTTCTGTTCTTGTTACATTTTTGTTTCATACTTACCTTCTGTCTAAACCATACAAGTAAAACCAGAAAAATGTGAAATATTCAGGATAGACTTAAATTTTTTTTTTTTTTTTTTTTTTTTTTTTTTTGTGATGAAGCAGATTCAATCCATTACTGTGTTAAAACATCCTGTTTCTCTAATCAGTCCCTGAATCATCTGTTCTGCCCAGTAAAATTCTCCCTGTATTTAAAATCTAACTTTGCAGGTATTCCAGGTCACACAGATAAGAGCAACCCTACCTAGAAACGTATTTTGTATTAAGTTTTTTAGTAGAGATGAAATCATATCAGTTTCTTAATAAGAAATTCAAGTATTATTTGTGTCAGACCACTAAGTTACGTATTCAATAACACAGATAATTTTTAAACAATATTCTATTGCTCAAGCCTGTATGGTTTTGTGTGTCTAGCCTTATGCAGTGTTTCTGGATTTAAGAAGAACCTAGAAAATGTAGAAAATTGTGTGCTTCATTATCAATTATGCCATTCAATGGAAATAATCAGAACTGTGTTGAAGATTAATTTGGAGCTAGTTTGGATATCAGATCTTTCTGCAGCAAAAGGTAACCTATCTGGATATTTTTAAACTATTGAAGTTACTGCAGAGCATCTGGTAAAGATTCCTTTTCTATTATTATTATTATTATTATTATTGTTATTATTATTATTATTATTATTATTATTATTATTATCAATAGTATTAAAAATGCTGCTCTTTTCTCATTGACACACACAAGACTCAGGGAAGTCATATCCACTGTGGATCTGCACTGACAGAATTTTAAACCTTATAGGCAGAGCTTTTAAAAGATAATTTAGTGAGTGTTTCTGTGACACTAAAGACATGAACTTTGAGGACTTGAATCTAAAATAGCAATGTGGTGATGAAACCACAATTGTCACCAAAAGGAAGAGCAAATTCAAAGCACTTTTTGCTTTCTTGAAATTTGGCATCTTTTTGTCAATGAAGTTACCAGAAGAAATTAAACTGGTGTCTTGGGATGCACTGAGCAGTTTAAAGTCCACCAAGTTTTTCAAGAGAAAATGACTTCCTTATTCCACTGGAGAGTTTACAAGCAGGTAAGAGATAAATGTCTTTGAGTTGAATACCAAATCTCATAAATTACTACAGAAAACAAAGAGACTTTTGTTAAGGAGTAAA
The DNA here is from genome assembly GCA_013400275.1 of Rhadina sibilatrix. NCBI lineage: Eukaryota > Metazoa > Chordata > Aves > Passeriformes > Phylloscopidae > Rhadina > Rhadina sibilatrix. The sequence goes on from VWYO01020127.1 coordinate 237,666, forward strand.
AAAATTCATTTCCCCTTTTCTGCTCTGAATTTGATGACGTTGTAGAAATGGCTTTAAACTGAAAGTTATGGACACACATGGACATCACAGGGGCATGGACAAGGCCCTGAGACCATGGTAGTTCTGATCAGTGTCTGTTCCACTAATTCTTGCTTAATGATTTGTCATTTAGTATTAAAGACATGGAAGGAAAAGATGAAGTAGGACCCAAGGTGAGACACCCTCTATAAGCACTGAAACTAATGCTGGTTGTCGATAAATATTGGTTGATTTTAGCATAGATTTTAGAAGGTGTTAATTTAATGGGATGTTTTCCAAATTGTCATGTTATTCCAAAGTGTCTCTGTGTGTTTGTCCCCCTGTCCTTCACGTACATTCTGTGATGTCTAATAATATGTGAGCACAGTTTCACTCACTGTAGGGCTTCCTTTCTTCTTGACTGTCTATATTACCAGAACTTGTAGAAATCAAATAATTTGGGGGATTCTTTATTCCTATTAGATTAAATGTGACCATTAAATGAAACCAGTATTGAAGAAATGGGATGGAAATAAACAGAGAAGTACATATACAGAGCTGGAACCTGAGGGCCAATTCCACATAAACCATACATAAATAAAAGATAAGTTTCAGTCTGTGGATTTGGTACAGGGCAGGGTACAAACAAGCAAGAAAGATCAGTGTCTGTACTTCGTGTACTATGGTGTGTCTGCACAGAATTAAGTCCAAGACCTGGTACATGTGGCAGGATGTTCTGATACAAACCTTGTCTTTATCAAGACTGCAAGAAATTATGCACATCGAGGAATCCCTGTTGTTCAGGTGCACCTACCTTAAGGACATAGCCAGCATGTAACAGCTACAATAGTTCTTCCCTTTGTCTCAGGTACTTGAATTTCATTTCTCAAACCCCTGGAAACAGCAAGGAATTTAGATTTAGATGGTGCCAGATCCCAACAAAGAGAAATCAGGAACTGGTTCAGACTCATTCCTATTTTGAAGCAAAAAAATGCTGGTCCAGAGCATTCTGAGGCTTGGGCTTCATTCAACTCCCTTATCAGAACCCCTCCCCAGCTGTTTTTGCCTTCTCTGAATGGGGAATAAATCTGATCCTATTATTTGGTATTTCTAGGTCAATATCTGATCTTCTGCTGGGAAAAACTGAAATCCATGGACACTTTATACCGGCAGAGAATCTTAGTTTCTCTCCTTCAGCTACAAGGAAAGAGATGGAAAACCCCATAGGGAAAAAAAAAGGAAAGTGAAACAATCCATTTATGAAGCTGGGCATGTGGTTGACAGAAGGGCTAGGAGCCTGGGAAGTCACTGATTCCAGATGCCTTGCTCAGCTCTCTCTGTGTGCCAGCAGAAAGTGTAGGAGTACTTTGGACTAATCTGGACTGCTGTGGGTTTGTTTTTTTTTTTTTTTCCTTTGAAATGTGTAGTTTCTTCCAGTCTGTAGAGCTAGCTCCCACAAGGGCTCTAGCTGGAAGAGAATGACACCACCCTGCCTCCAGCAGCAAACCCCTGTCCCTGTCCCTGCCCATGCCAGCTGCTCCCTGCTGCACCACAGTGCAAGGGCTGGCAGATCCAGGAGAAACCCCCATGGCAGCCCCTCTCAAGCATGAACTACAATAACTCTTACTCTTGAAAGTCAGCATGACGCCCATAATTTATTCATCCCAAGATGTATTCACCCATCCATTATTTATTTGCATTTGTTTTACTACTATCATTACAATTTCATAAACAGGAGCATAGAGAAGGAGATGGGAAGTTAAAGACAGAGGTAGCTGCTGGACAAAGACCCCGGGCTTGCTTCTCCTTGGCTTCTGACTGTCTTCAGGTTTTGTGTGAAGGCATAACACAGAGCAAGCAAAATTTCTCCTCTCTCCATTCTCTTCAGCAAGTTGGTGGAAGTCCTTTCTGCCACCTAAATTCCTCTCTGTAGTTATTTATATTCTGTTGATGTGATGAGGACACTGTAGTGTAGCAAGGTGGTAGTCAGTGCTGGCATGTACAAAAATGAAGGGCAGGAATAGATAGGGAAGGGGTGTTGGTGCTGCAGGTCACCATCCTCCCTCCTTAGTGTATTCTGTGGGTGCAGGTTTCTGTGAGGAGGAGGAATGAACTGGTTTAAGGTCTACTTGTACAATGATCAGATTTAGATTTACTATTTCTGGCCACGAGGAGGTGTGGGGATTCCAAGGGAGATGGGAGCTTGTGTTGAAAGGTGTGGGTGGAAAATCCTGTGTAAAACATCCCCTCCCTGGCACCCTTCCTCCACAGGCTCAGCTACTGGTGGCAGATGATTGGGAGTGGTTGGATTCCTGTGCTTAGGCCATGGCAGCTGCTGGCCCTACGTGCTCATCACGAGTCACTGCAAGGGAAGGAGGGTTGGCTTAAGCCACCTCCATGATCATTGCCTGGAGACAGAAGTTCCAACACCTGGTACATTAAGGGGCATAACTGAAGGCCACTTGGTTTCCCATTAGGGAACTTCAGCCCTTCTCTAGCACAGAGCTTTTTGCAATGTGTTATTGACTTTATAAAAACCATAGCAGTCTTCCTCTGACTGCGGCCCTCTAAACCTCATTCTTTCAAAAAATATGCAGCATTATTGTAAATCAATGTCCAAAACCACTTCAGCAATACTACTTTTATCTGGAGGAACCATTTTGTAGAAAAAGGCTATTTCTTAAAAAAAAAAAAAAAAAGAAAAAAAAAGAAAAAAAAGAAAAAAGGAACACAAAATTTCCTAAGGAATAATTTTGAGCCTTTTCAATCAGGCAGATATTCACTTCATGCTACAAAACCACAGATTTGTTATTCAATTTATAGAAAAAAAGAAAAAAAATTGCTATTTTACTCCTATATAGAAGAAAAAATAAATTGTAATGAAATTAGATGGTGGCATATAAACCTTTTGTGTAAATCAGGACAAGAGGCTAAGTAGTTGTAAAAAAGTCCTTAGCATGAAAAGTGGACTGTTTCAGATTATATATGTCCTGGATTTTTAAAAGGACAACTTATCTGTAGCTTTGTGTAAAACAACTGCAGGTTTTGAAAAACACGAATCCAACAAAATGAAATCAAGGTCTTAGAGATGAAAATTTAATCAGGAAAAAAAAGCACTAAATAATACATGTCAGTGTCATGGATATTTGAACATTTGTTGCGCAATATATGGTACACAGAGTTGTTTCTTACAACAGAAGGTTATAATCTGAGGGGTTTTCTGCACATAAGCACAGGTGAGAAGAACAGCTGTGAGATGGAGGAGCAGAAGTTAGCATCCCCTGTTCTCTCCTCAATAACTGTAGAAAATGTGTTTTGCTGATTGTCCTTGCTAGGCATGAATGAACATACAGGCTCTAGGTCCAGCAGATCTGGGGCATTGTCTGTGTATTTAGATGTGTAACCAACAAAGAAAATGAACTTTTAGACACTATTCTCTTACTTGGGTATCCTTACTGTATTTTTTGATTGGATTTTAAGGGTTGCCTGGCTAGCTCTGGTTGCAATAATAACCTTATTTCCCCATTATTGTTGAACAAAAGTGCTAATAATATCTCTTAAGTTGGGGTAAAAGCTATGACCAAGGTTGCACCATTAGAGACCAGCATTATTAAGTGGCAAAAGTTTCCTTATTTCTGGACTTGGAGGATGCAGAGGAAATGTACACAACTGCCATTTGGTTTGGAATTATTATCCCAAAATAATGTTCTCTCTCTGGGTAGTATGCACATATTGGAAGTTTATGGTATTTGTAAAGCACTTACATCACATAATTCTGCACTAGAACAGTGTAAATTTGGGTCATTTTCATGTGCATCATAACACAGAATGTACAGGGACTTAACATATTTATAGTATTGTGCTGTATGATATCTTAATGCCATCCCTGCATTTACATTTCATTTAACTGTTATCCTGGCCTTAGGGAAATCTCTTTTGCCCAAGAATGCACACTCTCTGTAACAAATAGGATCAAAAAAATCTCAAAAAAGAATTGAACAGCAGTAATATTTATAGAAGGAGAAATATCTGCGAGTTCACCCTTACCAATAATATTGACCTAGAGGAGCATTTTTGCACTTGGTTTAAATCATTATTAAGCACTTGGATGGCATATGGTAGGAAAACTTTAAAGGAAAAATGAGGAGAATACATATTGCATAGTGTGCTCCATTGTTGGAACTTTCTATACATTGAAAGTGTCTGATGTGCCCATAACAATATCTCAAGGCATCAGATCCCCTGTGATTAATACGCCTGTTAGAAGGTCTCTGATCATCTCCTGTGTGGGAAGACTCAAATAAAGGGAATCTGGACAATTTTATAATCTTCAGAATTCACCTCAGAAGGTGAACAGCGTTTTCCAGTGATCTGGGAAAAATAAACCAGAAGAAACTCTAGGGAAATAAGTTTCTGAGACCAGCAGTTAAAAATGATGGGACCTTTGTCTGAAATTAACGTTGGACAGCAACTCCAAGCCACATGACTTGAAAGCAAATCAAAAGTGGGTGAATAGCCCTTTGATCAAGGCACTGACCTGAGAGCAAGCTGTGCTGCAGACTCCTCCCTCTACATCTGCTGCCTGTTTTTGTTTTCTGTGTACAGAGACTCAGAGCATCTAAACTGCTGGGGTGGGAGCTGGCTCTGTCTTCTGCAGGGAAGTGCCTCTTTTACATCCTTTGAAAGAAATTGGAGCCATATCTCCTCCAAGTATTTTACAATATGCTGGTTTCTGAAAAATTGGGAGCTTTTTGACTTTTTTTTTTTTCTGGACTTGTAATTAAAACAAATGTAAAAAACCTACAGTTTTCCTCTCCAACACACATCCTACTTATCAACCAGCCCCACTACACAGTGTCCACCGAGATCACCATTTTAATAAAAATGCCTTCAAAAGCATCAATTCCACTATTATTAATACCAAAAGCCTCTCAGAAGTTCAGTATTCATAAAAGAAAAATCTTCTTTGGCTCACCAATATATAAAAGTAATCCTTCTAATACAGCAGCACTGTATCAACAGGAGTCAAAAGCTACAGATATAATTACCAGGCGTCACTGGCTCAGGAGTCATAAAAACCTTGACTCTGAATAAAAAAGACAGACTTCTTTTAATAAATTATAGCAATTACTTCTTGTAGCAAACAAACCCTGTATCTTCTTATGATAAAGAAATGCATCTTTATGAAAAGATTAAATAATCTGATTATGTAAGAGCATATTTGTGGCCTAAAAATGTCCAGCCATGCTGCTATCACTAATCTTTACACTGAATTCTAATCAGGGTATGGTAACAAGAAAAGAGGAGTGCTCTCAATGAAATTTGAGAGACAAGGCTAGCTGACTTCCCTCTAGGCAGAGTAAATTGCAGAAATTTTATGCCCAGCTCCACCACTGTCTGTCTGAGACAAAGATGTGTTTTCAAAAGTGCTCGTCAGCTGGCTGATTTCAGTAGATTCAGCAGACTCAGTTCTTTCAGAGGGAACTGAGCTGGGACACTGACAAGAGCTTTTTGAAGTCCTTCCCTTCTCTGCTGTCCTTGGGCCAAATCTCTGCTTTCCATGTCAGAGTGAAAAAAAGAAACTCTTGTAGAAAGTAAATCTCTAGTCTGTTTCTTTGCACTGGTGGTGTTTGTTCTTCAAATTATAACACGATGGGAAAGAGTTTACATCATTAATCTAAAAAGCAAATGACTCAGGTTGTGTTTTCACACAAAAGCAGTGGTGGAGGCTTCCCATCACCCTGGGCATTCTTGTTCAAGTGCCTGGTTCCACAGCTGGCCTTGGAGTCCTCTAAGAAAGGGTTTTCTAATCTCTAAGGAGCACAACAGGAAAGATAAAGGGCATTTGATCTTACTTCCTTTTTCCAAATGCATCCCTGAACTTTCACAAAGCCTACTATTGATTAATGTGGAGATAGCAAGAAAATTGGGGGGATAGCTTGCTTTGAGGTGGTGCATAAAGCAATAGTTTTTTGTGCCTGTACATTATTGCTCATTCATTTAAAGGGCATGAGCAGATTCTGTGTAAGTCCTTAGATTTTGTCATAGTCATTCAAAGGAGTACCATTTACCTATTTCTGAGAGGAAGCTCTTTTCTCTAATTATGGAGATATCTGTCACTGAGAAATTACAAAGGAAGAAAAGAAACCTACTAAAGAATGACAATAGTTATTTCCGGCCTGTTTGGTCTGGGAATTTACAAACACTAGGTCTGTGCAGGCATAGGTTGTAACACAAGCACAGGCACCCTGGAATCAGAGGACTGTAGACAGCAGAACAGAGAGTCAGGCTTGTAGCACATGCTGGTTTAAGTGGTGGAGCAGGGAGGAATGTACTTACTAATGTAACTAGAGTGTGAAAGGAAAAAATACCCCTAAGTTTATACAAACTCTTCATATACTGGTGGTATTAGAGAGTAAGATTCCAAGTTTGTAATATAGAGAGTTTGCTGAAAATTTCTTGTCAGTGCCCAGCTGCAGTCAAAAAAAGTTAATCTAGAAATTAAATCCTAAACTGAGGATCTTTTCCATTCAGACTGGATGAATCCACTAGTAGCTGTACAAAACATTAGAAATTGCAAGGAAAAGAACAGAACACAATAGAGAATAATTTCCCACCTCTGAATACTGCATGCTGTTCTGGTTCTTGCATTTTAAAGGATCCAGAAGAACTAAAAAGGTTCAGAAAATGGCAACAGGCTTGTCAAAGTTATTGAATAACTTCACTTGAAGGCAGGATTAAACAGAAGGGAATCCCTCAGCCTGACAAAAGAAAAGCCCGAGGGATGTAGACCAGTGAGTGACATGACAGAGTGCATAATGATTGATCGTTCACAGCTTTATCCACTGCAAGAACAAAAAGATGTGAAAAAGAGCTAACAGAATCTGAAATCAAAATAAAGGATATGACAACAGGCCTGAGGAACTCCCTTGTATACACTGATGGTTTACAGGCATTTGTGTGAAGATTGCATGAATTTGTGTAAGGAAAATCTGTGAAGGAATGTTCAGTGCCCAGAAACCAACTCTATTTCATGAATTCCCTGAGCAAAGGTTGAATGGCAGGAAAGGACCATGTTTCACAGGCACCTTCATTTGACTGTTGGTGGAAACAGAATACTAGGTTATCTGGATCTTTTTTATACTCCAGCGTGGTTTGCTTATGTTCTTGTGTAATATTCTTTCAGTACTTAAAAGGGCTTATTAAAAAGTGGGAGAATAACTTTTTACACGGGCAGATAGTGGGAGGACAAGGGGGACCAATTTTAAACCAAAGACAGAGAGATTTAGACTGGGGAGAAATTTTTTACTCAGAGGGTAGTGAGTCACTGGGACAGGTTGCCCAGAGAAGCTGTGGATGCCCCATTCCTGGAGGTGTTCAAGGCAAGGTTGGATGGAGCTTTGAGCACCACTGGTCTAGTGGAAGGTGCCCTTGCCCATGGCAGGAACTAAATGATTATTCAGGTCCCTTCCAACCCAAACCATTCTAAGACTCTATGATGGTCCATAACAGGGCAAAGCAATTTCTACTTGCAGGCCATGCTATGTTTGCAGGTTCCCTGTCTTATAGTTCAGGGGAATGCTATAGTGACTGGTGTAATTAGTAAATCTTCCTATGTTCTTGGCAACAGGACCAAATGTCCCAAGTTATATATTTGCAGCAGTACTGTGCATGCAATAAAATTGTAACCGTGAACATTTCTGTCTGGCTTGTTGGTTACTCTGAACATACATCACTGGCAGTGTAACAGGGAGCTAAAGTAGTGTAAGTTACCCTTTTACATCCTTTTCAGACCCTTCTATGCTGCCAGAGCAATGTGAAATGGTCTTAAGTTAGTGAGTGGCAGGCTGTTCCAGCTTAAATCTGTCATTGCTCGAGAGAGGTAGTCCCTGCCCATTTGATTCCTGACAGGAAAGAAGTACGAGGGAGATGGTAGGAGAGTAAACTTGCCACTGATGTGGCCCATAAATGCATGCTGCAGAGCTACTTCCTTGATTTTAGGTGACAAAGAAGAACAAGTTGAAACAAATGACACAGAAAAATGCTCTTTGGATTTGAGCTGTTTCAACAATAATTTGTTGTCCATCAGACTCACGAAGCTTAACTAATTCTTTGTGAACTATATCAACTAGGATATCCTTTTTCTTCAAATATCTTTTCCAGTTCATTAGCCTGTAACTAAAATGTCTCTTGGGTAAGCTACAAATTCCAGAAGCCCTAATAAACTGACTAACCTATAGTCTGTTCCCATCTCCACGCTGCTTTCCCTTTTGTAATTTGGCAGAGTTACTTCTGTCAGTATATTTTTTTTCCCTATAAAAAGAGTTGATTATTTTCCACCAGCTCTGTACTTGACCTCACCCTTCCTGATGAAAACCTTAAAATTAATGGGATACTACATGTATCAGCGAAATTTTCAATTTAAAGCCAGGCCTCTTGTTTAATGACTCCACCAGGCCAGTGTCATAGATGTAACTGGTAGAGTTGCTTTATGCTGATTTTTGGCTGGTTTTAACTTTTCAATATGTGTTGTTAAAAGATAACAATTAGCTGAGATATATAAAATATAGTTCTTACCATGATATAGGTGTGCAGTAACCATTTTTGTGGGCTTGTGAGAAAGCAAATAACCAGAACTCCCCTCTAACTGCAGTAGACTGTCAACATAAAAATCAAGCCTTGCTTAGCTGCCCTTCATCATGGCCTAGTGTGTAACAATAAGCACAGCTTTTGTCCTGCAAAGGCTAAGGGAGAAGTAACTCTAATATGCAAGGCACAGATGCTTTCATTATCATTAGCAAGCATGCTGGATTATTCATGAAAGTCTCACTCAGAGAGATAAGCAGGCATTTGCCATTTATTCCTTAGTGCAATTTAACTCAACATGTCACTTTTCATGTTAACTTTGTGGAAGGTATTTTGATCTTAATTGGTTTTTTTTTTTTTATTAGCACATTACTAAAACTCTGTATCCATTTGCACCCACCCATCCAGCACTGGCTTGCAGAGCCATCCAGCAGGGACCAAAATGCTTGCCTTTGGTATGGGAAGTTCAACTAGGATTTGGTAAATGAGGAGTTTGAATTTGGGTGGAAATGTTTTGAGAGGACAGGTTCTGTAGGGCCACCCCCCTTCAGCAGAGAGTAGGGAGGCTGTGACATCCAGCTTGCAAACAATTGCTCCAGATGGAAGAGCTGAAGTGGCTGAAAAAGAGTGTGTTAGGGAAAGGGACCATTTGTCAGGCACCACTTGTTCCACAGCTCTCCTCTTCCTTCTTTCTTGCTGCTATTTGGGAAGTTTCAGTACAGAGCTGTGTCCTGCTGCTGCTGCTTCTCTTGAGTCCTTGCTCCTCTGTATGGTGCCACTGTTCCTCACTGTGCAGACAGCAGAGGATGAGCAAGGTCAGTCACTCCTTCACATGTCAAAGGATGGCAAAATTTGCCTCCCTGTGCTGTGATCTCCTCTCCAAAGAAAAGGTAGAGCAAACTGAACACAGGTGTGTAGTCACCCACATGTTTTAGCTTAGGCATGGTCAGGTTATCACATCAGTGAGTGTTCAGCTGAAGAACAAGGAGCACTTCCTAGCAAACTTACCTTGCTTATTTGTATGGGAACAGGAAAGTACAGAAATGATAGAGAAATATTGTTTTTCTAGTGTTTTATGTTAAAGAGGCAAAAATATATGCACACCTCTCTCAATTATGTGTGAGGTAGTGGTCAAATGAACTGTTATCTATTTTTGAAATCGGGTGGAAGTGGGTAATTTCTATTTTGAAAAGTTAGAGGAGAGCTCGCTCTGTTGACTTGCATTTCTCCTTGGCTACACAACTCTATGTAGTTATATGTCTGGGGATTTTATATTCATATGTAATGGCAACTCAGATTTTTAAAAAAGCACTAAATTTTACACTGTTAAAATGAAACTAATCAACTGAAATGGCCGGCTTAGCACCTTTGCCAGGTGTATTCAAGATGGTTGGCCGTGGATTTTTTTTCAGCTCTCTATTTCTAAAGAAATAAAATAGAACATCCTAGAATTTAACAAAAAAACATTTATTCCCACTAAAAAAGTCACCTTATTTCTATGTGATTTTTATGTGTATTATACATTACAATTCCCTATGAAACTATATAGTATATACAAAAATAACACCATTTAAATAGTTTATTATTTAAATAGTTTGTTTATTTAAATAATTTATTTATTTTTAAATAGTTTATTATTCCATGGACATTTTTCATAAAATGACTTATTTTTTTACAAACTTCCTCTTACCTCACCTCTTTTTGGTTGTTCTGCCTGCTCCCGTATCTCTTCACTAGTCTAATAAATGACAGTCATATCAAAAAGCCAGATAAATCAATGAAATCGTTGATTTAGAGAAGAAGAAATAATGGTGCTGTAGAAACACACCTCAGTGAGAGGCAGTGAAGGTTTGACTTGGTTGTTGCAAAGGGAAGAGCAGCTTCTTGGAGCTGGAGCTTCAGCTATTAAGTAGAATGATCTCTGTATAACAGCCTCATTTTCTTCAGTTCCTAATCTTCCTTGTCTTGGCTCCTGTGCTGGAAGTGTTATTGTGGCCGTAACAGACATTTATGCTGTTTATGCTCTCACCCAAATGTGAGCCATGATTAGTGTGCTTGCAACATGACAATATTGCAGAGTTGTTTATGGCAACCACTGCCTGGGAAAGCAATGGAGGGGAGGGACACCCTGCACTGCATTACAGCTCACGCTGAAGCTGAACAAGCTGCTCTGTGCCTCCTTCGTGGGGAACACATCAGCTGCTTTCTCTCTCAGCTTGTACCTCTCTGAGCTTCCTTCTGGATTTTGTTTGAAAATCCAAGGAGGAGAAAACAAGAGCCATTGAGGTGGCATATGTAATTATTGCGTTTCGTCTTAAAATGATAAATGTTGTATGCTTGAATGTGAAGCAATAAATATGCTCAGGCTGAACATTATGATAAATTTTATTGCACAGTAATGCAGGGAAACCAAGGCAGATTTTCTTGTTATTTCAAATTTTTGAAAGGAATTATAGATATTTCCTGTATCTGCTATGCCATCATTTTATATGGGTCAAAATTGGGCCTTCATCAATGGTAGCATTTCTGCTCATTTGTAGGTATTTTGAATCCCTGCCAATACTTCTGAACATCTTCAAAGAGAATTAAAATACGTGTTTCAGCCCAACCACTAGGTGCAGGAGAAGAGAATTGTTGTTTTGGTTTTCCCCCCCTTGGTACACCATCCAAATTTAAAAACAAAAACAAAAACAAAAACAAAAACAAACAAAAAAAACACAAAAAACCCAAAAAAAACAAAACCAAAACCAAAAACAAAAACAAAAACAAAAAAACCCCAAAAACACAACAACAAAAAAACACAAACAAAAAAACCCCCAAAAAAACCACCAAAAAAACAAACCAAAAACAAACAAACAAACAAACAAACAAACAAACAAAAAAAACCACAAAAAACCACCAAAACAAAAATTGAATTATCTTTCTTTACAAGCTAGTCTTGCTTTAACACTGCACATCAGAGATTTCAGGCTACTTCTTTGTCTGGGACAAAGTAGCTGTTTCTCTCTTGTCCTTAGCAGTTTTGCATGACCAATAAATAAAGGAACTTTATGAATGTTCTTGTTTTATTGAAATGGACATGTTAGAGATTGGGTTGCCTGTATAAAGTGGACCACAAAAGGCAATAAATATTTTTCATATGCATACTGCTGGATCCCACAGACAGGAAAAAGGCTTAAACAAAATGTCAGCTGAGAAATATGCTGGATTTTGCGTAGCCAATGAGCAACTATATGTTTAATTTTAAAGAAGCATTTTGATATATTCCCTGACATTTTAACCTTTTTATTATGACACTATCACCTTTTTCAAAAGCACCGTAGTATATGTGGATTTATCTGAGTACCATCTCCAAACAGTAGGCTGGTTTACTACTCTTCTACACACTGTGTCTTCTGGAAATCCTAAAGTAAGGAGAATAAATGCCTCAGTGCTGATGAGAGTAGATTACATCTGTGCTGAAATGAATAAACTCGGTATCTAAATCAACTCTCCCCGATTTTGACAGTTTATCATGTTATGATAGCTTTTTGTGTTCTTTTTTTTTCCCCAACAACCATATTTACAGAAATTGTACTCTGAGATTTAAAGCATCCTGTTGCATTTTATAGAAAGTATAACAACACAGTAACTATCAGCCTGAAGTCTGAGGGAGCAATTCCTTAATATGACAATGGTCGTTGCTTTAATCTTCCATCTCCTTTGTTTATAACAAGTTGTGTCACAAGGAAAATATCATGCACCACAATGCATCTGGCCAGAAAGCAAAGCTGCTATTGCCAATACGTGCTGAGGTAATAAATGTCAATGCTAAATGAAGGACTGCAACACCTTGAAGAGCATTAGATCATGTGCTTCTCAGTCTTTGCTCAGATTTTGTCTGGATAATCCCTGCAGTCATATCACTTTTCCAATTTTTTTTATGATTATCTTATTGTCAAATACACAAATATACATTGAACTGTACAAGGAGAGTGAATGGCAAGAAGCCTGGATGTACTTCTACCTTCCTTCATGATATCTATAGTTTTGTACTTCAGCACTCCTTAGTTTCTAAGATTTACTATGAAAATGAGCATGAAAAGAAATCCATTTCCACAGGAATAATCAAGAGAGATGACACTCAGCAGTTTCCTCAGAAAGTAAAGCTCCAGTGAAAGCACTCGACAGACCCCAGCTCTTGGAGACTCATTACTGGGAGCAATTCCAGTTTTTCCCTGTACACGGTCATCCTACTCTTACCTTTAATTGTGAAATGCTTCTTCATTGCCCACGTGTTAACTTTTGCCCTCATTAAGGAGACAGAAATGAATGGCTAACATAGAAGTAGTGCTGTGATACAAACATTATCCAGTATATATGTTCCTTCTCTAGCCAGTTTCACATGCAGGTTAATTTGGTTCTTCCAGCCACAAGAGATATTTGTTCCCCCTGTCCTTAGCAGGCAAGATGGGCTCATGCTGCATGTCCTCTGAGCATGGCAGAGGTGAAATAGCTCTATCTCAAGAACTCTATCTACTCTACACCCCAAATTTCTTATATCCAATAAATGTTTGGAAAAAAACTTCTCTTCTGGGAGGATTATTTCCACCTAAAGGAGAACTTGCCTCAAAAAATGTAATATGCAAACCCAGAGTTTCATAGTTCCTACACAGTTTTTTCTTTGCCATTGTTTCTTCTCAATTTTCTTTTTCTCTTTTTCATTTTATGTACTTTGCAAGAAACCTCCTCAGGCAGATCACTATCAGAATACAGAAGGCAGGAAAAATAAAGCATATGTATATTCTGGAACGAGGTTTTAGGGAAATACTAAAGAAAATCAGTATTTGTCCCAATCTACTTTGCAGTAGGAATGTAACATTTTTTCAGGAGGAGTAATCCCCCAGATTCCCTTGGCAAAGGCTGCTGGACCAGAACTCTGTGGAAGCCAGCATTCGCCTCCTGTCTTTGAGTCTCAGCTTTTGTTCCCCACAGAATGGATTGAGGTTGAATTGAGGGGAAAAGTCTCTCTCCCCAAGGCATGTGGAGCCAGGTACAGCACAGGGTGGAGACAGGGAGCAACAACACACGGGTCACACTGGCCTGAGGGCAAGGAACCATGGAGCACAGCTGCAGCATTTGCCTCTGCCTTGCTGTCCACCCCCATACTTCCTTCTCAGTTCATCTCTTGCTCACTTCCCAGCCCACAACACAGAGTTTGGCTCCTTGGTTCATGTTCCCTGAGGTTCTGCTGGGTAATTTTAAAGGAAATGTGAAAGGTGCGAGGTAAATTCCACCTGTGATTGGTTGGGAGGCAGCTACAAGTGCATCCCTTGCAGAGTGGGCGAATCCTCTTCTTACTCAGATGCTGCAGCTCCAGAACACTTTAGCTGGATCCAAGAGAATTTCTCTGAATTTGTCAGGGGGAAAAAAAATCCCACACACTCTGACACAATGTATCAAATGCAGCTAACTCAATACTTCTGCAAGAAGATGTCCTTTTATTTTTTTTTCCCGCTTGACTTACAAGTAAACTAACAGAGAGGAAGTGGTTAAAGAGTTATTAACACCATCCACATTTGCTAAAATGTTTTTATAACCCTGAAGTTAACATCTCAGCAACGAATGCTAGCTAACTAGCACAAGACACCCTTCTCCAAACAAAGAAGCCCCCAAACTCATGAATGAAGACGTTGTATTGTAATGGCTTTATACTTTACCTGTGGAAATTACCTTTTATTAAGTAGACTTAACAAAAATAGTGCCAGTCACATAGGTCAATTTACCCTGAAATAACTGAAGTGGTATTTATTCTGAAGACATTCATCTATAGGCAGTGAGCCAAGAAAATTAACACACTGGAGTTACTGTTATGTACCTAGCTTTTTTTTTTTTTTTTTTTTTTTTTGAGAAAGATCAAAAACAAATGTTTTTTCTCTAACCAGATGTGCTCTATCACTATAGCTATCTTCTCTGTTGGTTCTGGTCCAGGACACAGAATCCTTGATTTTTTGTGATAGCAGCAAAATATTAGAATGTTGGCAGAAAAATACATAAAGCATAGAGCTAAATATTCTTACTGTCAAGCTGCAGAAAGAGGTCCTAAAACTACAGGAGAGCAACTACATTAAATTCAGTGGAATATTTGCACGTATCAAGATGACCTAGATAAAAGTCAGGAAGAAGCAGGGGATAGTTCTTGAAACCAACCTTCTGCTAACCAGAGATACTGACAGATAATAATTCCCTGATAAAAATGGGCTTGACTTCTCATATGACCTTAAACATGACTTAAATTATCTTAAATGCGTTCCTCTTAAAATGAATAATAACACTTTACCCTTGTCTGGAGTCTGTTGGTTGAGGATTTTAACTTGTCCTAACCACTCAATTAAAGGCCAGACTGTCCTAGACATGGAGAGACAGGCAGTAGCCTGACAGAGACTCAAAGGAAATATGGTTCCTTCCTGATCTTTTACAGGCCAGCAATGTCATATGATTCTGCATTCTCCCAAGCTCTTTGAGGCAATCAGCTGTGCAATGGTACACAAAGGAGAGTTTCCCTTGATACTTCCCAGACTTAATTAATTTTCTTTGGTCAAAATAAGGCACATAGGACAAAAATCTTTTTTTTATACCCTGAAAGACACACAAATGTTAAAAGGCCAGTTATAGCCAGGGCCCAACTTTAACTTAGCTTATGACATCAGTGAGGGGTATTATAGCTATTTTACAAGTGGGTCAGGTTCATGTAAGTTAAGTGAAACTCTCAAAATTTAGTGAAAGGTCAGTGATAGAGATTAAAATAACCCCACTGTCCTCACCATCAATCACCACATAGTCATTATTTCCATTTGTTTCATTTACTTTACAGTGCAAGGCAGAAAATATTTTTAAACACAATGGAAAAAACCAGACCTCAGCCAACAGAACAGACAACCCACTTTGAGCAGTGAGCATCATTAGCCTTAGGTAGTTGATTCATGTTACACACAAATTTTTACAGGACAGACAGGAGCAAAATCCAAAATATATTAAAGATCAGGAGATGAGAAGTGAGGGACATAATCAGGTAGACATATACTCAGCTCTCCAAATTATTCTTTGTATCACTCTTTTAAGTTGCAGTACAGGGAAAAGGATACACCATTAAGTGGTGATGATTCCAGATGAAGCATTTACCCTAAGACAGGCTGCAATATCATACACAGACAAGAGACTGCTATTTTTGAATGGCATAAAATTGTGAGTTGAAGCACAGTGGGTAGGAAAATACTGCAAAGGGGTTTGGAAGTGATTGCTCATCTGTGTAGTAAAATATATCCTCTTTAAAATCCTGCTGTGACCAGTATAAAATGATCAGGGGTGAGAGTCTGCATGTGGTCTGCCAACGTGTAGGAAACAGGAGAATTATTGTCCAAGGTAGGGCTGTACATTACAGTTACATGAATAAGCCAATACTAAACGGTGATAGAACGTTATCCTACAAGTTAAACTTTTCTGAAATCAAGGTAGCTGTGATTTAAAGTTTTATCTGATTAGAACAGGGGCTAGCAATTTTCAAACAAGGGGTGTCAGAACTGTAGTTTTCTTTTCCAAATTAGAAGAAAAGTGTGACAGCAGGAGCTTGGCAGAAGCTCAGCAGGAGCAAGAGGGGTTTTTCTCTTCAAGAGGTGAGATGTTGCTAATTAGCTGAGTGGTGGTACCTTACCTCTGTGGCAGGCAGGCAGAGCTCTGCTTCTGCTGCTCCTGGTACCACAGGGAGCAGTGAGCCAGCCCCTTGCTCAGATGTCTCCCTTGGGGTGCAACATCCTGCAATACCTGCAACATGCCTTTACCTGCTATCCCAACCTGCCTGCTTGCTGACTTGAGGACTGCCTCATGAGTGCTTGATTTTGCCAGTCAATATTTGATGTGGTTAATCTACTTGTGTTGTCAGTGACATCCTCTTGATGTATGGATGACATATGGTAAGAGAAAAATGTGTGCTGGAAGCTTTATGTTCCTTTCTCTGAGGGAGTTCCCCAGTGGTTGCTCTACATGGACGTGGGAGGTTTGGAGTGTCATGGCACATGGGCACCAGATTTGCTCCCAGCTTTAAGGTTTTTGTTTTTACCTAGGGACTTTATTTATTATTCTGAGCTTTTTTTACATGAACCATGCCCTGGAGAAATTGTCAGGATCCAAGTTAAAGGCAAAAAATGCTGCTCAGCAGAGTAATGGACTTGCACAATGCATTCCCTCAGTTGTCAGCTGCACCTGTCCTATACCTGGACCCCCTTCCAAGGTGAGAGGGGATAGCCTGTAAACAGAAAAGAATGCAACTTCCAAAGGTTATTTTTTTATTTTCAGTCACTTATTTCTGAACATTTTATTCAAGCTCTAAACCTCTGTTTTTTTATATGGAAGAGAGTATCTGTTAAAGCTTTAGCTTAAATTATTTTCTTTAGTTTTCAAGTGTTTATTTTTCCTCAGACAAGTGTGGGATCTTCTTGGGCTCCTCTTGCCGTGAATTCACAGGGTATACATTAAAGGATATTTATGCAGCTGTAAAGGCAGATACATATTAAATAAGAATGGAGTTCTCATAACCATTTTATCAAGCTACCAATGACAAGGTATCCTATCATCTTGCTACTTCAATCTGGCAGGCATTTGTGAATTTTCAGGTTTTTAGATGTTGCTCATCCTCAACCAGCTGCCACAAATGGAGCCAAAATCTATTTCAAAGGAGAGTGTGAATTACTGTGTGAACTACTCCAACAAAAGCACTGGAAAGCTCTAAGGGCTTCATATTCTATTGCATCAAATCTTTTAATTTTCACCATGCAAATTAAAAAAAAAAAGCTGTCATAGTTTGAGAGAAAGTTGTTTTCAATATAATATGATATAAATAATTACACCAGTGGAGGGCAATGCAAATGTGAACTTGGCTGCTTTCTGAAAAATTGTCCCTTTGAAAAATGAGAGAATTGGGAACAGCTGGCCATTGGCAGGGATGCACTTTTTTGTAGGCTCTTCTATCCCAGAGGACTGTTTTGTCTCTGAATGCTGAGGCAAAGAGAATGTGGGATTAAGTTTAGGACAAAGCCAGATTCTCTTGAGTTTTTGGCAGAATTATAAAGGGACAAGATCAATAATATTCTTTTTTGTAGGTAGGTAATAGTTACAGTTCTAACTTCCGAGAATGAAGCTGGAAGTGTGAACTATAATTTAAGGGAGTGGTTGTATGGGAATAAAAAGTACCATGAAATTGCTTTCAAAGCTATAGGGATGGGGTTGGATTTGAGGGTTGGAGAGTTTTTTTTTTAAA
>VWYO01020127.1:263291-390909 GCA_013400275.1 Rhadina sibilatrix
TTTTTTCTTTTTTCTTTTTTCCCTTCTGCTTTCTGACAGTTTCTACAGCATTCAAGATAAGATTAAATCTTTCTTTAAAATACATCTTTTCATTTACTGGCTTTCTTGGACTGACTGAAGCTTCAAGTTCCAGTTCTCCATGGGTTCCTCAAACCTTGCAAATGCGGCTGATCCTTCTTTTGCTCTGGTTTTTCTTTCTCTGGAGAGACTTACCCATGAGGCTGCTTTAGTTTTTTTTCTGATCAAAGAATTCTGTCTTCCTCAGCCTAAGGTATATCAGTTTGAGCAGGTGTATCCAAGTGCTCCTTACAGATCCTCCTTTATGATCTATAGTCTCCTTATCTTCTGATCTGATTGAAAGATTTCACATTTAGGTGAAGGCTTTGTGAACCAAAAATGCAAGATTAATACTCTGCTTAGTGTCTGGAAGTCTACTGTAGGAAGACCAAAAAAAAAAAATCCAAAACAAACAAAAAACCCAAACAAAAACCAAACAAAACCAAGCAAACAACAACAAAAAACAAACTCAACCCCCAAAACCCCAGCAAAAACCACAGGAGTGGAAGACCTGCCTGGAGCATCAAAGTCAGCCTGTAGAGGATAGTGCTGCTGGCTGACAGTAGTGAGTGGAGGCTGTGAGAGTGTCTGCTGATGAAGTAATTGTTTGAACAGGCCTAAATTCAGAAACTCCTAAATTGGAGGCAAAGTAGTGGGATTGATAGGTATGCTGCACTGTTTAGCTCGTTATGGATATATATTTTTTAGCATATGACTTCTGCAGAGAAATATCAAAACAATACTTTTGGAATTTATGTAACAGATTTACAAGAGGAAGTAAGATCATTTACCGAGACAAATCCAAAGGTGGACAGTTACTCCTAGCACTAAAGTTTCTTCAAAACTTCTGATGACTTGAAGCAGCATGCTTAAAATCTTGGGCAGTTAGCTGCATGTCTCTCCTTAACTTATATTTTCATGTATGTCAAATGCTCTGGCTGATGAAAAATTTTAGGAAGGGCTAGTTTGGCTTGGCTTATTAAACATCTTGTGTTATACTAATGTTTTGTTATTATTGATGAATGGTGAATGTTATTTATTACACTTTGGAGAAAGGATTCTTTCTTTGAAGTAATCTGGGCTGATATAACTCAAATTTTATGAAATACTTTTCCCGGGATTTTTAAATTTACTTGTAAATCTCACTTTTGAGTGTCAAAACATGAGCTGGATGGAAGGCTGAAATGTTATTTGGGATAAGTTGGCCTAATGAGGCCTTGGGGTCTTGTCTGCTACTTTCCCTGGGTTTAGGGGCCCTCTCCACACTTCCTGATTTCACCTACAAACTGGCAATCTCACTACAAATTTGTCCTGAGTTCTCCATTGTAGGAGAAGGAATACAGGTGNTCTCTCTATCTAGAAGGAGTCACAGTTCATTTTGCTCTTGTTGTCTTTTAAGTGGGTTTGTTTGAAGGGAATGCCTAATTTTTCCTGAACTCAGCTGCATAAGGATCTGGTCAGTTAGCTTCTCAGGCTCTCCTGTCCTGAATAGTTGCTATGTTACAGAAAACCTGAGGCAAACTCTGAAAGGCCAGTTGGATTGCACAAGGTTGGAGTGTGGTGCTGGACTTCAGCTCAGAGATGTCTTCAAAGTGATACAGGATTTAAGTTAAAAAGACTTGCTTGTCTTCATACAAAATCCATGTTGACAATTTTAAAGAGAGCTTGAGGTTTGTGGATTTCAATTTCCTGCTGTTTGGAGGGCTATGCTTTTACTGCTTGCCAGAAGAGGAAAAAAAAAGTATAAACTATTGATGTAGAACTCTCTAGTCCATTTTCTCTATAATCTACAAAGGGAGATTCAGTTGATTTGGCCAGCTCAGTAGCAGGTCTTTTTGGGGAAGATTTTCCCCCATTTTTTTCTGCCATCATAAGTGAACTAAATATGGACAGAATCTCCAAGAGCAAATCAGATTTAAGCAATCAATTCTGCTCTGAAAATTGCTGTTAGGAGACATTGTCTGTCTTCCAAGTCTTGTATACATTTTTGGCAAGATATACTGAAATAACATACTGAAAAGTGAAGTGGACATCTTATGCTGTACATGGGATGATTATTAATTTGTCTTGAGAGGGAGTGAATACAACAAACTATGTTTGCTTATTCTGTAGGGTTTTCAAGTTTACAACTATAAAGTTTGCTTATGTGTTTCAGTAATGGGGTTTGGATCGTTTGATGTCAATATCATTGGTGAGACTTTTAAGAAATGTAATTATTTCTGCTTCTCAAGTGTTATAGATCCAGGATCTAAAGAACTTGCCACCCTTCAGAATCCAAAGGGACTGGGCAGGAGTGCTCTGTTTACAGTTGCTTCAGCTCTGTCTCTGCACAGGAGGTTTAAAATGGGGGTTGGATTTTTAAAAGCCTTTTTGTCTCAGTCTGGCAAACTAAGCCTCTTCCTATTTGTTAGTGAATTTGCCCCACAGGTCCTTCAGATTGTTTTTAATGTTGAACCAGGCTCTATTTAATGAAAATACACAAGAAAACACAAGCTAAAAAGGTGCTTACTTGACATAATACCGTGTCAAAGTGTTAAATGTGATGCTATTCATCATGGTCACTTTGGCAGGCTGAGTTTGTGCTCTGTTACTGGGTGTCATGGCATTAAAAATCAAATCCATCTGTGCTTTTTTGATGGATGTCTTTTGCTTTGTTTTGTATCCTGTTTCTATGAAATTTCACCCTGTGACCCCAGGGAAAATTTATCCTGAGTACAGCAGTAAAGTCAGTCTGGGGAGAACTTTCTCTTAACATATATAAATAACTAAGCCACTTTCCTTTGTATCAGTTTCTTTAATTCTGTTATCTGTACTCTTGCCAATGGGAGTTTCATGCTGCAAAAACCACTATTTTGGCAAATAGAGTGAAATCTCCTACTACGAGGCAGTAACAAGACCCTGTTTTTTGATGTGACTGTAGGAGGTGGATATGTAATGGACAATGAAGAGGAGGAAAGTCTTGTGGGGAATGGGCTTTTATTGTATTTTGAAAACTGTTCATGTACCATCAAGTTTTTGTGTTGTTCGTTTGGCTATCAAGCGTCATCGTAAGATGCACTAAACCTAGGGTGCATATTTCTGTTGTGAAAATGGCTTAGAAACATGCAAAGGGGTGTAAAACTTAGGTGTTAAATGTGGTTTGGTGTCTTGTGCATTTGTGCAAATAGAGCATTAAGCAGAATGCCTCAGCTCTGGTGTTGCTCAGTGTTTCTGTAGCAGCAGTAACAGGCTCTGTTTGCTTTGTGTTTGTGTAAGTGGCTAAGGAAAACAGCTGTCAGTAAAACTCAGTTTTCTAAGATGAAATAACTTTCTCTGCTATAGAAATGTAATTTTGGAATAATATTTTTATTGGTTATTCCATTTTATTCTATAAATGAGAGCAGGGTTTGGTACACAGAGTAGGAGATACTGCATTTGACGTTCACAATAACGTCAGTCTGCTATTTTTATAGTTTTAAAAATATACTTTCAATTGATGAGAAGATCTTTAATTTTTCAAATTAATAATCTAGATATTGAGAAGTGCCTTTTTGCTTTTAGCCAAGTAAGAATGTGGGTTGGGTATTTTTTCTCCCTTTAAAAGGCAGCTATAGAGCTCTGCTGTATCTGGATTTTCTGTATTACTGCCTGTCATGACACAGAGCTTGGGTGGCTTTTGTAGAATGGCCATGGGGTGTAGCCTCTCTGGGTTAGCTGGAAATGAGAATTCCACACGGTTGCCTCTGTGTGGAAAGTGGGTTGTAAAGCAAACTCCCCTGCAGTCCTGCATAGCAGCTCTTTCCATTAGAGCACTGTGACTAGGATCATCAGATGGTGGCCCAGCCATTGAACCTTGCAATAAAGACAAAGGATGTAAATGAGGAGGAGACACCTGGTGAAGAGAGTAAACATTGAGGTACGTGTTCTCAGTTTAGACCTGCAATTGAGAAATATTGTTCAATTTGTTTGGTAGCTTCTATACAAGAACAGATGCTCAACTTGCATTAATTTTCACTCAGTGAATCTGCATTAAGCATTTTTACAAATGATTCATATTTGGTAATGGTTTAACCATAGAGTTACAACAATGACAAATTACATATTTTAGACTCTAAGAATTATTTTTTTTTTGCTTTCCTGCTGTTGGTGTCAGATTACTTTAAGTTCTGCTATTTTGTTTCAGCTGGCTGGCATCGACATTTTCTACTAGGCACAGATAGTTTCCAGGTAAAACAAACAAAAATGATGGCTGCTGTTTTTATGGAAGTTGTTTTGATTTTGGATACCACAGGTGGCAATAGTCAGAAGCTTAGAATGTATCAGTACAGCCTACACTAGGTGGCAGTGTAAAATATGAAGAAGCCTAAAAACAGTTGAAATTCTTTATGAACTCAATAGAAGCTGCCACATTTATGGCTCATTTCGTAGATAAGAGTATTTTTACTGCATAGTCTCCCCTTAGATATGAGGTCAGTTGTTTTTCCATAGTCTTGATTTTTCTTAGCTTTACCTTGTTTGAGTCAGAGAGTATGAAAATTCAGTCTACACTTTTATTGTGGTTAGCTGGCTTGTGTTTGTAGTTAGTTCTTGGTTAGGAAAACCACACATTGAAAAAGTTATGTGAGATGTACATTTTTACCTGTAGGGCAGAAGCTGTCCACTGATAAAACAATGATGAATGAGGCTTCATTTTAACATTTTATACCTGTATTGCAGCCATTTATAATAGATCTAGGATGATATGGTACGCATTTGTTGTTTTTAAAATAAAAATACTGGAATTGTACATAATCCGATGTCAAATTACGTGTACTGCTGGAGTTTACTGTCTTTCACATAGAGAATGTGTATGTGTGTGAACTTTATATATATATATATATATATGCACACCCCCCACCCCCAGTTGCTGTGGATCTAAGTCTTTTTAAAAATTGTAGGATGTGTGAGTCTTAAAAAGCTCAAATACATCTTCATGCCCTTCAAGTATTGCAAGGGAGCTTAAGTGACTGTGGGAGTTAGAGCTCATCTGTCTGTGAGCTCAGCACATGCTTTGTTAGTAAAGTTTGGGGTCCTTTCAAAGTTTTCCTTCAGCAATACCTGATGATACAAAAATTCTGATCGGGGTGGAGAAAATAACGTTGACAGAAACCTTTATCAGTTTGTGTAATCAGTTTCTGTGCCATCAGGATGGGACAGGCTAGAGATAGATTTCCCTACTGAAGTATAAAAAGCAAGAGGGATCAGAGGACCCAGCCTGTAAAGGTTGTGTGCAGAGTTCCTGAACTCCTTTGTTATGTATTTGCAAGTGAAATGAGAAAGAAATTTGATGTAACACCATGAAAGCTTTACATTTTTATAAATTGGATTTTCTTTCTCTGACAAAAATGAAAAGCCTGGTCACAATAGCTTCTTTGGAACTGTGTACTGCAAAAAGCCAAGCTGTCCACATGCTGAGGTTATTAAAAGAATTTAGGCTGTCAAAATATATATGGAAATAGATTTAGCACCTTGCATAAAAATTGATTAGTAATTAATCTGATGGTAAGTGAAGAAGACTGTACATACATAAGGTATAAGTCAAGATATGCTGAAAGTTTGAGGAATGAATATTTTATGAAATCCCAACTTTTGATAAAGACTTCTTTGAAGCAGAAGACACAAAAGTACTAGGAAGCAGTGGGAGTATATAGTGAGGAAACTCTTCCCCCTCCTTGCTCTTTGTTCACACTATTATGCTTTTCACAGAAGAAAATGTTCAGTACCATTGATATCTGTCATATCAGTATTTTGAAGGTAATGTGAAAGATTTACCAGCAGAAAATGTAGATAGTCAAGTAAACCTGTGCTTTCAGACTTCCTGAATGTATGTATGGGTCCTGCAGGGGCACTGTAAGTAGTGACTCTCCATCTTCATGTAATCTTCAGAAAGTTCAGCCTTAATTTTAATCATTCATAGTTTTAGCAAAGGAAACCTGGTATAAATTCTCTTTGGCAGCTCTGAATCTTAATTGTTGCCTGAACTCCAACTGTAAATTGAGATAAGATGCCTCAGTTTGAATTGTTTTGGTTCAGCATTCACATTGTTTGTTTGTTTTGAGTGGTTTTAATTGAATGGCAAACTGTGGTAATATTGCACAAAAGTAAAAGAATGCTAAGCACCCATTTATCAAAAAAGAAGGCTCATGGATGTCCATATTAATGTTAATGGGAGTTGTCCTACAAATTGCAGCTGAAGATTGATCTGAGATGTGTGGGAACCTGACAGAGCAGATCCCTGACAAAAGCAGAAAGTGAAAAGTCACTGACTGAGTCACAGGGTGAAAGAAATTTAGACACCGAAGCAAGACTAAATGGTAGTTTATTTTAGGCCTGTATAAAAAGTTTTACAGAAATAAACTGTCTGATCTGAATTCCCAAGATCTTGCCTCCAACCAGGATTACAAGGAAAACTAAATCCTTTGGTCCAGCTTGGGCTGTGTTTTATAACCTGTGGGTAAAAACTGGAGGACTTACTGATGCCAATCTGGGAAGCAAAGTGGTGAACCCCAGCTTAAGCAAAAAAACCAGGCTCCAAAGCTGCTGGGAACAAGTCACTTCTTACCTGAACAGTGGGGACAAAGGGAAGTCAGCCCATCTGGAGTTCTCCACTTGTTTTTTCTATTAGAACCAAACCTTGGAGGTTTCTTCCAGGTGGTAGCATTTGTTGGCTACCATATTTAAATAAATCTGATGTTTCAATAGAAAACATGCTACAATTGTTTCCATGTTACCCTGAGAAGATACATTTATAACAATTATTTTAAACACCTAATTCAGCACTTGCTCTACTTGTTGAACAGCTTGTTAATGAGGTGTCCTAGAGTTATCTATGAATATTTATTAAGATTTATATCAAGAGTAAAATATAGAAAAACTGTAGTCTTTTTCAAAAGAAAAATGATGATTACTCATTTTCAGTTCTCTGAGATTACCTCAGCAATTGATTTTGATATGTTAAAATAATTACACGCTTGTGAATTTTACCTGAAGCATCTGATGTTTATGGCTTCTATTTGTTTTTTGGGGGCTTTTTTTTTTTTTTTAACCCTTTTAGAAAAAGAAGAGCTACCTTTATCCTCATCAGCTGTTCCAGATGGGGAGTAGGGAGGAGGACCAAAACGCTGCAAAACATAAACACAAAACGTTTTGCCTATTTTAAATAAAATACTGATGAAGATCTAGCCTGTGTATGTGGGAATTTTTCTTGGCAGATGCTTGCTAAGTTCTGAAAAACATCAGCTTTGAGAATCTATTTTTGTGGTCTGGAAGAGCAATGTCTCCCACTAAAGTTTGAAGGTTAAGGTAGAAATACTTCTTTGGAAATTGAACTATGAAGTGCAAGAAGATATATTTTTAAGCAATTTTAAAAGACAATACCAGCCTGTCAGTTTTGACCCTAGTTTTTCATTTCTGTATTTGGAACAGTGTTGCAGCTTTACACCCAGATGATTTGTTAGTTCTGCTGTAGTAAATAATTCAAAAGAGCCTTTGTTGTGTAGTCAGCAATGTCACACATCTCTCACCTCCCCTAAGTGATGGGAGCAGATTCTGACCCCGTTTGCGATGCTGTAGGTTTGCTGCAGCTCAAGGAAAGCGCTTTGGAAGATCTTGGCTTTTGGGTTTTGTTTTCTAAAAATAAGTAACATCTTAAAAATGAAATTTTAAAACTTAGCATTAATTTGGCCTCTCATGTGTCGATTCTGTCAGTGCACAGAAGGGACAAGATGGTAAAAGAAACCCAGGTGTGCTGGTATTTTGGTAGGAAGTGTGGGCTTCATCTTGGAAACACTCATTGGGCTGAGGGTCAGACTGGGATTTTGAATCCTTGAACAGGCAAGGTACGATGTGCCTCTGTTGGATGGCAATGGGGGAACTGGAGGAGAGCTGGTGTCTGCAGAGCAGGACATCTCTGGGAGGCTGTAAAAACATTGGGGCTGATAGAAATTTGCCTACTCCCTGGGAAAAGGAGTATGCCATAAACAGTCTCAATGCTGCAGCTTTCCTGAATCTTCAACAAGGAAGATAAGTCTTTGTGGGCTTGGCTACTTTCCACCTTACCTGAAAGTTTGTTTTGTTTCTGTTTGTATTTAGGGAATTTGTGTGTCTATGAGGAGATAAGCTGGCCGCCTCTTTAGACTACAGTAAATTCTCTTCTTAGGTACTGTTCAGCAATCTGGGTTTTGTTTTTAATGGAAGGTACATATAGTTAGTTTGGTTTTTTTTTTTTAACTTAATGAGAAGTGTTTGTTAGTGTCAAAAACCTGTAAAGTCTCTGTCATACTACAGCTGACTCGCCCACTTGTCAGCAGTACTGGGTTTTCCTTTTTCTTCATGGATGGTTATCTTTCAGCTTGTTCTATTTCTGTCCAAATAGTGTTGCTCCCATTCTAGCCCAGTGAAGGGTATTCATAGCTTTCAGACCTAGTTCCCATCACAGCCAGACCACTAACAGAATCAGACAGTGTTGAGGTGGGAGGTGCATGGGACTTGCCATGCTCTTCTCAGTAGGATTTTCTGCATCTGACAGGTGATGCAACCGAACAAATAAACAAAATTCAGATCCTGTATTGTCTATAGGCAGCAGGTGTTTGTAAAGGTCATGGGCTGCAGTGGCTCAGGTAACTGAAAAAAATAAACAAAATGATTTATACTATCTTGAAAATGGGCACTGCTTTAATCCATCAATGTAAAAGTCATCATATGTGAAGGAGGGGACAGTGTAAGTAAGTTCATACTACTGAACAGAGAAAGACAGATGATTCTTCTTGTCTGCAGTGCCACACTGAAAAAAAAAAAAAAAAAAAAAGCCTTAAAAGAATTACCAGGCAATGAGGAGATAATTAAACCATCAAGCACAGGGAATCTCATGGCCATTGTGGGTAAACAACTCTGGCTGCTCCAGGCAAGGGACCAACTTAATTAAAAACAATGACAAAGGAAAAAAAAAAAAAAAGCCAAACCCCAAATCCTAATTTAGTTAACCCATTTACCAAAGAATCGTATTGGAAGCCAATTAGTTTTTCTACAGAGACTAACACTTTGTCTATAAATGTACCATTTTAGAAAGTTTATAAAGTTTCTCTGGCTTTGCTTTAAAAATGTATGAACAGTGTGGGATCCAAATTTTTTGGGTTTGAAATATATTTTATGTCAATTTTCTGATACTGTTTTTTCATCATGAAATATTTAATTTTTCACTTCTAAGTAAGGGGGAAGCTGAGATCTGTAGTAGGAATCGCACATTTTTCTGTTTATTGGAATATCCTTAGGGCAGAGAGAAGGACACAGAGGAAGCCAAACATACCCTGGCTGCATCCAGAGCACTGTGGGCAGCAGGTCAAAGGAAGGAATTCTGCCCCTCTGCTCTGCTGAGACTCTGCCTGCAGTGCTGCATCAGCTCTAGGGTCTCAGCATAAGAAGGATGTGGACCTGTTGGAACAAGTTCAGAGGAGCCCACAAAGATGGTCAGAGGGCTGGAGTACCTCTCCTATGAAGACAGGTTTAGAAAGGTGGGTTTTTTAGCCTGGAGAAGAGAAGGCTTGCAGTGAGACTTTTATAGGAAGCTGAAGGTGCTGCAAGAGAGATGGAGAGGGACCCATGGGGCATGGAGTGGCAGGACAAGGGGTAAGGAGCTAACATTGAAAGTGGGCAGGTGTA
The DNA here is from genome assembly GCA_013400275.1 of Rhadina sibilatrix. Classification (NCBI taxonomy): domain Eukaryota; kingdom Metazoa; phylum Chordata; class Aves; order Passeriformes; family Phylloscopidae; genus Rhadina; species Rhadina sibilatrix. Next base: position 273,024 of record VWYO01020127.1, read on the forward strand.
GATTAGATACTAGGAAAATATTCTTTACTGTGAGGGTGGTGAGATGCTGGAATAGGTTGCCCAGAAAATCTGTGGATGTCCCATCCCTGAAGTTTTCAAGGCATGGGATTTTCAAGATTGCATGGGACTTTGAGCCACCTGGTCCAAAGGAAGGACATGTTCCTGCCCATGGCAGGGGTGTTGAAAGGAGATGATCTTTGGGGTTGCTTATAACCCAAACCTTTCTGTGGTTCTGTGACCATCATGTGCAGTAGAGAAAACTCTGTTTACACAGCCTATGGTAGTGTGAGGCCTGGCCTGGCCTGCAGGCCTTGCCGTGTCTGTAATTGAACTATTGTGGCTACAGCATTACCAGCTTAACATCTCATTAGCACATGGGAAGCATAGGGAAATGGAAATTTCTGGGCTGGATTGCCCAGGGAAGCACTTAATAGCTCAAGTAAAGATGGTTGTTTATGTGAGCTTAAGACTGTGTTGTGTTTTGAGCTGCCAAATCTAAAACTTTAAATGTCAACCTAAAAATTCAGAATGAATCAATATAATACTTTCAACCTTCAATTTTCAAGAACATTTTTATTTGTGCTTGGTATGCTAAATTGTTACAGAATATGGTATTTGAAGATAGCAGCATTACTTCATAAATTACTGCCATTCTTACTGGCATTTGTACATGCATTAGTCACATTACTGAAGCTGGGGAGAGGGAGAAGCCTAGAACTGAGTGCTCTTGTGTAAATGGACATATTAAAAATTGTGCCAAAAGGGCAGCAAGGGAGAAAACAGGTGATGGCCTGAGGTACCTGTCAAACCAAAAGGCAGAAATAAGTATTCTTATAGAAGCTTCTGCTACTGTGCTTATGAAGAATGAACACTTCTCCTGTTGTGTCCAGTTGAACTGCCTTTTGCCTCTCTGACATTGGTTTGGAAATGTTTTGAGTCAGAGTATGTGTATCTCCTTCTGGCTCAGTGACACAGTGATTCCTGATAATAGCACCTGAATTCAAATTCATATTATTACAGGGCATAGTTCTCTAACAGTTTTTGCAAGTAATTTTCCAATCTTACTTTTAGTTGTGGATTTAATATTTAACATGCCAGGATTCTTAATGTTAAGAGTAACATTAAGGAATATTAATGTTTAATTTGATGTCATAAGAAATAGCTTACAGTCATTTTTGCAGATGAAATAGGTAAGATATCTTTCATAGTTCCTTTGGAATTTTGGTGCTTCTTAATCATTCTTTGCATAAGGGATAAGGCATAAAATCTTCCTTTGTATGTGACTGCCAGAAGTTAGATTACATTGGAACTAAATAAACACTGAGTTGGAAGGAATTTAGATTAACATCCATATTTGTAGGTTTTGAAATTACCTTAATCTGGAAAAACAAAGCTTGGAAGTTGTCATCTGTGTCAGCATTACATTAAGCTCTGCATTGGCACAGTTGTTACTTCTGTGCTGCCCTGAGCTGGAACTCGGTGTTTTGCAGCTCTATTTTTCATTCATGGAAGTAGGACATAGTGGAAAAGCTGTCTCCTTGGATGTGTGCTCTGAATTTCACTCTGCAGGGCAGTTTGCTGGTCAGAGTTGGTGACTTCGCTGGAACAGAAGGTTCAGATCAGATCAAGAAATTAACCTCAGTTAAGGTCTTCAGTATTAAATCTGCATTATTATTAAAACCAGAACACATTGGTGGTTTTATTAAAAATCTTGCTTTGAGTTATGGTTTGAATTTGAATTCTTTCTTTGAAGAATTTTTGGCAAGATTTCTTCTGTTTCCCCTGTGCCTGTCCCTGAGTGCAGAGGCACTTTTGTGTGCTAGTAACTGCTCACCAGCCCAGTTTCCATTCTTCAGCCTAGTTGTAGTACCCTATCTTTAAGAATTACTTAATGATCTGGTTAGGATTATGTATTGCCATATACTGAAATATTTCTTCCTCTTCATTCTTGTAGTAGTTTTCTGCCTTAATCTAAAATGCAGTGTTATTCTTCACATGGAATGCAGGAAGTTTGATTACTTTATTTATAACTAAAAAGTATAATGTTTTTGGCTGAAATGAGTTGTTGGTGTTTGGAGTGGGCTTTTTTTTTTTGTGTTTGGGGTTATTTGTTTCATTTGGTGTGGGTTGTTGTTTGTTTGTTTTGGTTTTTGTTTGTTTTGTTTTAATGGTGAGATAGATAAAAGTATTTTAGGGAATGTCTGCCTCAAACATGGAAAGATGCTGGGAAACTGGGAAAGATTTGGGAACAGAATGGTTTTGCTAGAGAATGCTAATGTTGGAAATGGTGGAAATTAGTTTGGTGGGAAGAAAGACTAGGTAGTTCCTGTAATGACAGCCAGGGATAATTGAAGTAGGAGGTAGGTATGAGGGATTAGGATAAGAATATTTTATATGGATTAGAAGGATGGTCACTAGACGTGAAGTGACAGTCTCTTGGTTCATTTTGCTCTCTACGTAGATTTCTTCCTCAGTTTTTGAGGCTTTTCTGTTAACGAGTTCTATTAATTCAGCAGTGAGGAAAAGAAAATTAAAGCTTGAAGTGTAGATGTCTGTGTTGTTTTTGACTGTGCAAATAAAATAAAAAGTAACAAAGTTTATTTAAACTGTTTCATTGTATGTTGCCTCTGGGTAGTGAGAGGAGGGCAGCTGCAAGTATGTCAGCTGCACAAACCTTTGGGCAGTTCGAGAAAATCTTAGAGCAGAAAAATGAGAAATGACAGAAATGCTGGGAGAACAAGGGAAAAGATGCCAGTTCTGTATTTCCTCTAGTTTCTGTCTTTGTTTTCCTTTATAAAATTTAAGTGTAGCTTATCCAGGGCATGACAAAGCTGTTGTGTGTGTTTGTTTTTAAAGAAAAGCACAAAGAAAAACTCATCAACTGAACCTCAAAAGTAGTCCTTTGCTTTCCAATAATGTTCTTGTACTTGTGTAGAAATGAATTTCAAATATAAAGTTAAACATTTTAAAACTATTATGTAGTTGATCAATCAAGTGAATTTATTTTGGGTAGCCTACAAATTAGTTGCATGGCTATCAAAAATCTTGTGTAAGTCATAGTCCAAAAATTAATTTAAAAAAATCCAGTCACTCTTCTCCACGTGATTGTAACTTTTCAGTCTAACACAGGAATAGATCATCCTAATTAAGCAGCATGACAGAAACAGGCGGAAGAACATGCAGACCCTGCCAAGTAGTATTGAGTTTCCACCACATGAAAGAGGAGTGACGAGTATTCTGTAATCACTTGGTACAGGACAACAGGACTTGTCATCCAATAAAGTTTCCTGAATGCTGTTGCTGAAACACCTAACTTAATAACAACAACAAAAGTCAGATTGCTCCCAAGCACAGTGCTGAGCTGGAATCTGTGTCCATCTGCCAGCAGTCACTGCTGGACTGGTGTTCTTCACCCCTCGAAGCACAACTCCACAGACACAGCCAAGGAAGGAGGCAGAATTGGTACTATGGGATTGAGTCCTCTGATGGTATAAAAAGAGGCAAATTCTACTTTTCTGACCAATGATCTAGGGGTCAGAACTTACTGTTGTATTTCTTTAACCACTTTTATTTAGCTTTCTTCCTTTCGTTTAGCAATGCAAATTGCTAGACAAATATATTGTTTTCTCAGCATCCATGGAAATGTAATAAAATGGCAGAGAATGCAGCTGTCAGTGGGAGCTGTGCTCATTTAATAACTGTGAAATTTGGCCTCAAGCTAGGCCTCTTTGTATTTCTTTCCTATGGATAAGGGATTTGATGGAAGTATTTTGCTATGATAGCATTTCAAAATTTTGACATATATTTAAATAGATACAGACTGCATGCTTGAATCTGTACTTAGCCTTTCACTTAACCTGAAGACTTACAAATGAAAACAAAACAAATGAACAAAGCATTTTCTAAAATCATCTTGAGTGATGCCTGCCACATGAGGAAAACAGCAAAGCATTGCCAGAGAGCATGAGACCTAAAAAGAGACAACTTCAGCTCTGGCCAGATATGGCAAAGAGTTGTAGTAAAATGTGGTTACTGCTAAGCAGGTATTAGGAGGTAAACTGTCCTTTTCCTCTTTTTTTTTTTAATTTTTTTTTTTTATTATTTTTTGTATTTTGAATGCTCTGCTGTACAGTAAATAGCATAAATGTTACTGATATGTCTGAAGATGGATGAAGTGTCTTAGAACAATGTCCCCGGCCTCTGGTACATAACAGCTGGTGACACAGCTGTCTTCTGTGACAAGTCAGCCTGGCACTGCTGTAGCCAGGCCGAGTTACGGTGAAACCTGAGATATGTTTTGTCTGCAGGGCTCTTTTGCTCCTCACTGAATAGATGTTCCACCCCTGATCATCCTCTCTGGAGTGTAAGACCAGAAGTACACTACTGGATTTTGGGACAGTGGAAGATCAAGCTGTTATGTTTCTCCCTTCAAGCTCAATTGGCATTGCCCTAATTTATGTCAGTTTTGAGCTGATGCCTCAATCTCTGTGCTTTCCAGATTAGTCCAAGCATAAGATGCTTTGGGGAAATTGCTTCTCTCATGCTCAGATTGGCTTCCAGCACCTCTCTCCCTGGGGTGAATGTAGGACCATTTTGTTGCTGAGATGAGAATTTAAATTACTACCAGACACATTATGGATTCTTTTAAGGATTAGCCCAGAATAGAGAAGTGAAATATTTAATTTTGATACTACTCCCCTCTGTGTCCCTTGTGTTTGAAATGGTTCCAAACACTTTGCAACCAGATACTTGAACTGGTATGTGCCAGTTTTTCTGTTGCTGGATTTTTTTCTTTATCTTTATTCTGTTTGGGGTAGAATGCAGCAGCCATTTAACAGAACTACATAGCCACCATTAAGGACAAAGAGAAGAACAGTATCTATCTGAAACCATGCAGGAAATTGTAGGTGTGTATCTGGGAGTTAGGTTTTGTCCAGGATGCCATAATTAATGCCCTTAGGGGAAGGCCAATCTCCATTGCTTAAAGGAGTGCTGTCTTGCGTGTTCATCCCAGTGTCAGAAGGTGCTGTGCCCCTGTAAAACCAGCAGATTTTCACCTTTTTTTTTTTTTTCTTTTTGAGCTGTAGGTACCCAGAAGCCCTTTGTTTCTTGGCACAGCAATGAACTCCAAGAAAACTTTTGGACTGCTTGTGTTGTGTGTGTTTGATATTCTTACTTCTGAGAATAAATAGTACACTATCCAATACACTCCTCAGATTTTGCTGCAGCAGTGGACAAAATACTTAACTCACAATTGTAGTTTTAAATATTTTTTCAAATGTATGTGAAATGGTGGTTCACATCAACGTCAGTTTTCTATTCAGAATGTTAGTTCAGCTACAAAATGTTCTCAAAATTAAATGTCCACCTTTTCTTCAGGTGGTATTTTTAAATAGAGTTTGGCTGATTCCACACAGTGTTTTTTGTGTCCTCTATCAATAGTACTTTGGTATGAGATTTTTTTCCTAAAGAAAATTTTATAAAGCTGATCAGTTGTTGCTTTCTGCTCCTTCATCCATTCAGCTCAGCTTGATTTTTGTTGGTAGCAGCAGTGGAGTGTAAGGACAGAAAAATGAATTACTGGTGCTGCCTGTCTCTTTACCAGAAGCGTTTGTTAGTTAGCTACTCCATTCTTCATATCCTTCCAGTCAGGACAACCTTTACAGAAATGTCTTTCTTCATCAAAGTGAGAGAACATAGCACTTAGAGTACCATTTTCATCCTGGGAATGGAAAATTACTTTCCTTCTGGGAGACACGAGCATTCAGACACACTAATGTCTTTGCAACTTTAAAACCACCACACAACTCCCTAGGAAAATGAATAAATCAAGTTGTCAGGCCTATAATCTGTGTCCAAGAGTCTGAGTCTTCCACGGCTCAACATGTAGGACCAGAATTTTGTCCCTTTGAGATGAGAGTCCTGTGAGTAAGCAGAAGTCCCTGTTTCACAATTCATTAAGTAAATCATTGCCCTTTCTGATATGTCTGAAATGTTTACTCCGCACATATACCATGCATTGGCTGATTGAATGTGAAGACTCAGATAGGATTTGGGTCTTTTTCTTTCTTTTTCTAGTTAACCAGAATGTTTGTGGCAGAGAACTAGTATGTAAGAGGAGCAAAAGTGAAGCTGTGCAGTCATTGATGGAGTGAGCAGTCATTGAAAGGAAAAAAACCCCAAGGTTTTTAGGAATACAGAGCTGCCTTGTAAAGAGCTCTCTGAGGAATGATTTATTTTGTTGCCAACAGGATGACACCAGTCTATAGTTAGCCATGTCTAGTCTGTAATCAGACTCAGTGGGGCAGATTAGGTGCTCTCATAAAGTGAACATGGCTGGAGAAGATTGGCAGCAGAAAACAACACACGTACGGAAGCAGCTGGACTTAGATAATCAGTACTCCAGGAGGCTGGAGAAATTTGATTTTGAATGCTTTGCTTAAATTTTAGGTGAAGAAATAAAACTATGCCATTCTCTAGGCATAGCACCAAGTCCCTTCAGATTGTAGGAAATTGTTTATTTGCATACATTCATCTACTTGATTATGTGTTTTTTGTATTTGTTTAATGGTGGTGATCAGCTATGCTCTTGCAAGAACTAATCCCATCAGGAGCAGTCTTGCAAGTATGGAAAACCATAACCTTCAGGGATTATGATTCATCTGTGTTTAAAAGGAACATAGCAACATTAAATCCAAATTATATTACTCAAGCATCCTGAGATCCCTGTCCTCTGGCTTGGTACAGCAGAATGGGAAGCAAGAGTGGAAGGCAGATGATGAGCTTTGCTGTGTGTTGCTGAAGTTGCTGGGGAAGTTACTCTCCCTGACCGGGTTGTTGTGGTGTTAGTGCTGGGCAGCAGAAACAAACGATGTTCTGGCTGTTACCTGTCCCAGCCAGGTGTTCTAGTTTGTGTTGATACCGGTGCTCATTTGTGTTGAACAGCAGGTGTTGAGAATTAGCATAGCTTTTTTTTTGGTCACCTTGCAGTGGGGGTGGTGCCTTCCTCAAGGAGGCAAGAGTGGCAACCAGAAGTACAGCAGTTTCAGACTGTTACTGCTAAATCCAGTGCTCTCTGTTTGAGAGGGAGAGAGTAAGATTTCTAGAAAATTGAAAATTTCAGGGAAGAGGGGAAAAAATGAGAAGCAATCAGCATGAGTTTCTTGAAGACAGTGCCTTGATACACTAAGCTCGGGTAAGGTAGTTGGTTGTAATTGTTTTTTCCTTTAGAAGTAATTCTTGATAATTATGCATTATATATGTATGTGTTGTTTTTACTTCTTTGCTTAGCCTGGCTCACAAAGGTATCTGAAAGCTGTTTGACCTTATGGAGTAAGCATTGGAATGTATGCTTTATGTTGCATGTCATAGCCCAAAGAGAATTGTGACAAATATATGTGGTCCCCTATTACATGAAAAATCCGCTCTTCAGGCTGAAACTAATTCTAAAGAGATTGTTAATAATGTTCTTCGTTGAAACAAAACCTTTGGAAATTGCTCTAAGTTTCTTATTGCAGCATTATGTCAGATTTATTTGTTAGATGTTTTGGTAACACAGTGCTTGGTAGCTTAGAGTTTCCCCCATGCCATCTTCTTTTTCCTCTTTCTTTGCATAAAACTTAGAGCCCAAGAGGAGTGAATCCCCCAATATGCAGGTTTTGGTCCTAACTGCATCCACAGAGATTTGCTTGGAAAGAAATCATAAACTATCTATGTCTTCTTGATGAGTTTGATAAGTTAGAGACTGTGGATTTGTATTTTAGTAAATAAAAATTGCATTATTTCTGTTCTTTTATTTTTCCTAGCAGCTCTTTGGTTTGGTGTCCCTATGAGACCACTGAATTAATCTCTTCTTATCTATTATTTTGGGACTAGCTTGCCTTTTTCCTTTCTTCTTCAATAGCAGAACTTGATGCCTCAATATTTCCTGTCCTCTGAGGGTATACCATTCCCCTATTCTCTAGAGGCTACTCTAGACATTGCTGTAATACATAAAAAACCTGCTAAGGTGATTAGTAAGTTTAAAAGTTTTACCAAATTTCCTTATTACTTTCCAATTAAGAATTTCGTATAGACTCCCTGTTTTCTCTGAATGGCCCAAGGGCCCTTTGCAGTTGAATAGGCTGTTCAGTGTTTTTTAAGATTTATAAAAGTTAAAATAAGCAAGTTGTGCATTGTTACAAGTTGGTTCCTGTTGTGTCTGAAAAAATACAGATGCAATCAGGCATACTGAGATTTATCTGCTGTCTGATCCCAGGCTAAACCCAGAATGATTTTCTCAGTCATTTACCTAATGCTACCTTCAAGTCCTATCAGGTCTCTTTATCCCAGATGGATTAGTTTAGGTATCACATGTGTTAATATAGCCCACTTATCTTTTATATGATCAATCCTACTTCAGGTTTTCAGTAAGCAGTTTTCCCTTTAATCCCATCAATTCATGCATGCAGCTTCTTTACAGGCTAGCATTTAGCTTTCTTGTACCTGCATAATGTCTAGGTTGAACTTCCATCTTTTTATCATTTTTATGAAATACGGGTTGCCAAGTTTGTCTTCAAAGTAATCTCAAAGTTGCAGCTGGGTTAAAAAAAGGTACTTGAATATTAAAGAAAAGGAATAAATAATAAAGATAGTTGAAGACAGACCAGAAGTTTGCTGTGTATTATAAATATAGCCAGTATGTGGGCTATCAAGCTGGATTTAAAAAGACAAGAAATAAGGTTGATAATAAGCAGGTATGTGTGTTCAGGTGGATGTGGTAATCTGAGCTCTGCCATTTGCTGGAAAGTAATTTGAAAATTAATTGTAAATTACTAGTAGGATTATTATTTTGGCTTTTAAAAAAGTCTAGTGTGCATCAAACCTGCTCTTCTCGTTTTGCTGGATGTGTCTGAGTATGTCATAGGTAAGTTACTCAGACTTTGTCAGGGTGAAGCGGCTTACACTGTGCCTGAAATTAAATAGCTGCTAGAAAAGGGAGGATGAGTAGACAAGAAACAGGGTTAGGTTACTTGCAGGAGGGCCAGACTTCCTTGAAGGAGTCAGTTGATGGCCATGAAATGCCCTGGGAGAATGAGTGTTGTGTGCTTTTAGGAGATGTGGTAGAAGCTGTGTTCCCTCTTGTGTTTGTAGCAGTTACTGCGTTTCTGAACTGCTCATGAGAGAAATGGGGACAGTTGCATTTCAAATATGTGGATGTCTGGCCTTGCTGGTTTTCTTCTGTAAAATTGGTGGAGCTGTGTTCTGTGAATTGATGGATAGCTCTTAGGTGCTATGATATTGGTACAGATAATCGACCTTGGCATTTTCAGTACTTCGAAAGATACACTTGTAACTTTGGGGTTAGGGTCATAGGCTTCTGTGATTTGGTCTGAACTGAGAGAACAGGCTCAGTATTTCCAATAGCCCAGTTCAAAGCTTTTTAAGAAAAGTATCTACATATATTAAGCTTTCTGGTGAAAATATGAGGCTTAGTGTGGTGTAATGCTAAAGTACTTGTGTCCATAAACTTTGGGTTCTGTACAAAAATACATTCAGTTTTGAGTTCATGTAGTGTTTTGATAGTGTTCCTGTTTACATCTTCTCTGTAGAGAAAGTTAATAGCTGATAAAAACAAACTTTTATGGTTGTGTGCAACTGCTACTTTACTTGCCCTCCCCAATTTTTAGCATGATATAGTAGTAGAAAGAAGCAAAGGACACCAGCTACTGCTCCATCTCTTTTCCATGATGAATAGAACAAGGAGCTCAATTGAAAAGAGAAAGATGCTGTGTTTCTTTAAGAGTCACACAATGTTATTACAAGCTATGTTACTAAGATTGAGAGAGCAGGTAAAATGAGTAAAAATATTTGTAGTTACTTAAGTATGTGTGAATAACATTTGTGCTGAACAGTGAAAACATGAAAACCAAACACCTTCAGAAAAATATGTGCTAAAAAAATTAATTTGTTGTTCTTGTAGAAGGACATACACAATTTCACGATTATGTCAAAGTTATGTTCCATCATAACTTCCTGAACTCTAAGTCTAGCCTCTGGTATATAGTTTAATCACAAAGGAATTTAAGTGTTACCTGGACTATTTAGAAACCTTTCTTAAGGATCCAGAACAGAGTTGCTATATTAACTTTTCTTGTTCTGTAACATGAGGAACTGCAACATTTTGTCTTTGCTGCTTGTATTCTGTATATGTTTGGTTTTTTTTTTTTCAGTTCACGTTCTCTTTTAGAAAGCAGAGCTTGTTTCTCTATCAGTCTCCTAGTGAAAGGGATAGTGCTGTCTATTGTTTCTTATTCTAAATTACTTCTGACTTCATTTTACAGCAGAAGAGGATGGAAATACTGATCTGTGGCTGCTGCTTTCATGTTTTGTCATGTTTTTCTTTGTTGTTGCTTAAGAAAAGTGACAAGCCACCATTTGAGATTCAAAGCTTTCTTACTATAGTAGTACCCTTAAGTTTTGTCAGCTGAGACTGCATTGCATTGCTGCAAGGTGGGAACAAGTGTCACGTCCTCTTTTGTGGCTTTGAATGTTTACTGCCTTAAATTTCTAGTTGGATGCTTGGATTTCTGATGTATAGAGGAGTATGGCTACTAACCTTAAAAACAGAGAATATTCAGAAATCACCCCTGTATTTTTCAGTGAGATCTCCCATCCCTGTTACTTATGGTTAGAAAATGAATCACTAGAAGCTCCATGTAACCCATGCTGGTGAAGGTCACACCTCATTTTACTTTGAGAGTGAGGGAAAGTGAAAGAAATGTTAATGAAATGAACCTCTTTTCCAAGCCTGCTAGCCTATTTTGTTTATTTTATTGCTTTGTCGTGGAGAGACCAAAGCTTACAGTCTTGAGGTCACATAAGACTTTGGCATAGTGGTAGAACATAGAGATAGGCATATACAAAATTCTAAGTCTACAGATGAGCTGGACAAAATGCTAACTCCACTGGTAATTCAATATAACCTGTCTATTCAATATCCCAGTGGAAGCTCAAGGTGCTAAAAAACAAGGCTGAAGAGAAATCTGCTAATGGAGGGAAATTGCAAGTATATGTTTGTGACTCTGCAGACAGCAGAGCTGAGCTGTTGCAGGTTTCTTTTGAAATAGTGCAGTGGGGTTGGAGAAGCTGCATGGCACATGTGCAGGCTTCCTTGGAACAAAGATGTAACAGGATAACAGAGATGTATCACTCAAGACCTTTTCCTACAGAGAGGATGTGAAAATTTTGGCCATTTAAAATGCATTTACTGGAAGAGGAGTCTTTGAAAAGATGAGAAAAAACTGCAATCTCCAGAGAAATGGCTGGCTGGCATTGAGAATTTATGCTGTTGCTGAAGAAGAACTTGAAATTGAGAAATGTGATAGATTTGCATAATGCCTGTTTTTTTTCTTTAAAGTGTACATGAAAAGAGATAGAAACCCAAGGACAGCATAGAAGATAAAGCAATAGAACTGCACAGAACAACAGACAATTATTAGAATGAAAGTGAAGTGCAATAAATATTTCTGAGTATAGTAGTCAGGTATGTAATCACCGGTTATGACTACACCAGCTTTCAGTGCAGTTAAGGTTGTGTGTTAGCCGAAGTGCAAGCAAAGCTGAAACACTTTTGTGCAAATACCAAGAGCTTGGGGTATAAAGCAGAATAATTTGAATTGCAAAATGTTAGACTGGATATCATTGCCATCAGATAATAGCATAGCAGGCAAAGCAGAACATGAATATTGAAAGATACAACCGAAACCTAGAAATAGACGTTATTGAGTGGCACTATAGTACATGATATTATAATGGTATTAGAGTGTTGCTGCAACAGCTTGGAGGAAATGCTAGTGAAGCAGAAACCTCTTGGATTGATGTCAGTTCAGTGCAAGGTGCCAAGACTTTTGGGACATTGGTAGATTTCTGCAGTGCTGAATCTGGAAACAGGTAATTATAATGGAATAAAGATCAAAATTACTGGGCACATCACAAGAGAAACCATCTTTGTGAATACCTGCTGCTGATAATGGTAGGTAGGGCCAAGATAGTGTGGTTTAAAGGTATAACATTTTTTTAAATTTGAAAATAAATCATAGGACCAAAACCAGGTAAGGCTGGTCTTGAGTAATGTAGTTTCAACTCAGACTTGTATATCTTGATGATTTATATGGGTTTGGTCTCATATGTTTTCTTGAGAGATGAGTTCAGGAAAGGATTATGAGAACTGAAAAGCATTTCCTACAGGGGATGAACTAAGGAATGAAAACAACCCCAAAACTTGGCTTCCTTTATCACTTCCAGTAATGGAAAAAAAGAGAATATACATGTAAGAGAAAGGTCAGTGTTTGCATAATAATGTGGATAATTTGGACATTAAGACTTTACTTTGAAAATTAAGGAATGTTCTTTAAACCTTTAAACATTAAACCAGTCAGCTTCTGGAACAGTATTCCTCTGGGGATACAGAGACAAAGCTATCTAGCTATTTTAGGCTTGATCTAAATAATGTTCTGGAAAGTAGTAGATTTTGATGTTGCATGTTGTAATAGGTCTGATAATTCAGAGGGCTCTATCTGTTTGGTGTTTTTAAATGTGGTTAGACTAATCCTGTCTCTAGCACGTCATTTCTGGGTTCAGCTTGGTTGAAGTCAGTTTGGTATGTGTTGGTTTGGTTTTGGGTTTGTTTGTTTATTTTTTGTTGTTTTGGTTTTTTTCTTTGCTTGAGATAGTCCAGGCTTTATAAGGAGTAACTTTTTGTTATTAGTTTCTTCTGAAAATTACACCCAATTAAGTTGAAATGTCACTGCAACACACACACACACAAAGTTGCCTTAAACCTTTCATTTCCACATCAAGAGAAAGTAGTGAATGTGAAGTTTAAATGACTTCATGTCTTTAGAAAAGACAATGCTGTAGCTGACTTGTTTCTGACCCTTGGTAATTTTTTTTTTTTTGTGCTTGAAAGGTAATCATAGGAACAGTCTTTCATTCTCACACATTTCTAAAGCAGCAGCACAGAAAAACAAGGTGACAACAATTCCCCTCCTTCACCTGCCACCTTTTTAGACTTCACACCTCTTCTATCCACCTGCAGAAAGAGTCTGATGTGACTGGCGTTGACACTTGTGCTAATGGCAAGGGAGTTGTCTGTGCATCTCCCTACCTAGTAATTCTTAAATGAATGTTAGACTCTTTTGCTGGAGCAAAACAAAGATTGAATCCTCTTATTTTGGTAGAGCAGGAGAAATCCAATGATACATCAATAGACTAATTAAATATAGCAAAGTTGGATTTGAGGAAGAAAATAATAAACCATAAGCAGCTAAATAAAGAAGTTGTGCGGGTCTGTGTTACTGCTGGGAGGTGGGGAAAATATTTTAAAACAAGAAGTAAATGTTGGACAGAAGTTAAAACTTTGGCCATATTTACTGTGAATGAACAAATAAAGTGTCAGCTTAGTGATATTTCAAGCAAAATGTCAATCTTCCTTTGCTTTAATTATTTATTTCAAAGTTTTGTTTTAAAATTTTACTTTAAAACATTATTTTATAAATGCTGGGAAAGGAAGGAAATAGGTAAGTTTGAGAAACTGCACGGTGCCAAGTTTCTCTGGTTGTATCTTCCAACTAACACACTCTTAATTGCCCAACTGCCTTTAAGAAATCAGTTTTTGAATAATTTATGATTTTTTTTGGTCACCCTTGTAAGGTGCTAATATGCCATAGCAAATTGAGGAGGCAATGGGTAACCACAACAGCCTGCAGTGGATAAAATGAGTGGAATGCTTTTATAAAATACTGTTTGTGGGCACGTCTGTATGCTTGCAGTCTGAAAATTTAAACATTCTCAGAAGAATACAAAAGCTACTTACCAGGTGAACTTAAGTTTTTTTAAACTTTTTTGTCTAAATTCCTGCACAAGTTGCTTTTCTGCCTTGAAGTAAGATGGCTAAAATGGTTTAGGCTAACATCTGATAATTCAAGAGCAGGAGGGGAAAAAACTCCTGCAGCCAGTGATGTTCTGTTTTGGATAAGAGTTTTGAGGCTGTTATACATCAGTTGCAGGAATGTGCTCCTCTCCCAGCTACAGAAGAGCTGTTGGTCCCCAGAGCCAGCTGCCTTAGCTGGGCTTGTTTAGAGAGCTGGAAGAAGCTCTGCATGAGTCTTAAGAACTGAATCCCTTCTGACCTGAACCCTGAAGTTTTGGTGTGTTGCCTTTTTACCTCTGTTTTTTCACCTCTAGGCCTGCAAGCAGCTCCCACAGAGGGTTCTTTCCACAATCCTTCTCATATGTTCACTACTTCATGTTCCCAACAACTCTAATGACTCATCCCAGGCCATGCTCGGTTGCTATTTGTTGTAGACATGTTTGTCCCTCATCTTTAAAAGTGTGTTGTTATATTTGGTCCTTTCCTTTCTTTTTGTGGTGTCCTATTCCAATTGACTCTCTGGTGGCTCTTTCCACAAAGTCTGCAGTCATGAAGCTGACTTTGAGAAGGATGTCCTGGAAATGCATTTCTTTAGAAAATGCTTTCTTGAGAAGCACTTTCATTTCATAAGTTAGGTAATATTCCTGATTATTCAGTATGAAAGGAAGTATTCATTCTGAGAGATTTAGATCTTAGAGATTCACATCTTTTAATGTATGCAAATGTAGTTAAGATCAAAATAACTACATGTCTGCAGCGGTGCAATGACATCCTAATGGAATGATGCAGTGAGGAGGAGGAGATAGGTCATGATGGTATTATTCAAATTTATTTTTGTGCTGAATTAATTGTACTGTTATATAGTCACTCTGTCTGTATGGGTGTGTTCTCCTTCAATATCTTGCTCTGTGTCATTAGTAACATGGTATCGTTACTATTTGTAATGGCGGCAGTAATGATACTTGCAAAAACTGATGTCTTCAGAGGGCATTATAGCTGAGGTTTAATGAAAGACACACTCTTTTATACAGTGTTGCAGTGCAACGTATATGATTGGTCATTTAGAGCCTACACCTCTTTGCCAGTAAACAAGTTGGAAAAACACCAGGTGTCAGAAAGAGAGTATTAAGAAGGATTGTTCGGGTTCCTCTTTATTATTTCCCAGGCCAGAGTGGGAGAGTTATATACTCGACTTTTCCCACAGGCTCAAGCTACTGCCTGAAGCCTAAAAATCTATTTTCTGACCACTGTCAGTTCCTACAACATTGATAATTGCTCCAGTGCTGATTGGCATGGAGTTTAGTCAGCCACGATTTTTACTTGGAGGGCATCCTCCTCAGACTGTGCTTATTGTGTGAAGCACCACTCCATGGTCTGTGAGATCTCACTACTCCATTTTTGCCTAATGCAAGCACATCAGAGACTTAGTCATACCCCCAACCTGGTGAGAGAATCTTGCCCCAAGCTCTGGCCAGGCTGTAGGTGCTCTGCTTTACCACTGTGGTGGGATGACAGGAAAACAAAGAATGCAAGTGTGACCAAGGAACAACCTTTTTGTAACCACCGCTGCAGAGCTTTGCAAGCTGAAATTGTGAGGGATATTCTTCTTTTCAGCCTTTTTAGAGTCAGATCTTTTGTTGCCTTGGGTTTTTGGTCCCTTTCTGAGCTCTGATTCTCTGCTTCAGGCTGGTTTCCCCGTTAATTCTTGCCCAGAGGGCCTTTTAGAAGCTGAGAATCCTTCAAAGCATGTAGGTCTGATTAAAATGTAGGTGATAATCCCTCAGCTAGATGTTGAGCAGCTATTCCAGGCTGGGCAATCAGATGCAATTTTACTATGGATGAAAAAGAGGTTGTTGCCAACCATTCACATCCTGAGGCAAGCTCAGTTTCTGTGTCAAGGGAGTTGGCTTGTACTACTGTGCACCTTCAGTTTTCATCACAGAAACATTCAGCCCTGGACTGCCTCTAGTAAAAATCATAGTTATGTTTCATGTTTAATATAAAGCCATTCATTTAATTCAGACATACCTGTTTTGTAATAATTGCATCATACCTCTGCAGTCATGGCCTTTTTAGCAAAGTAAGTGTGTACCTGAGGAGCGTGGATATCTCATGAAATAAGGCCTTGATTTTTGTTTATATTGTATAACTGTGATAGCCTTATATTTATTAAGTTTTTGTTGTGAGGTTTTTTTTTTTCTTTGCATGGTTGTTTAATCTGGAAAACATGTACTTTTAGCAGGTTTTATGTAGCTAGGCTATTTATCAGTTTTAGCTTCTTAGACTGCTTTTTAAAAAAAAAAAAAAAATTTATAAAAACATTTCCCCATGACATTTTTAGTTGAAGAGAGCAGGGTGCAATGCAGAATTGATAACTCTATGCAGAAATCCAGTTAAGTGTTTGACTCTATTGCCTAATTAATAATTTACCTAATAAGATATAACTTATTTTTCAGGATTATTTGTATTTCCTCATTGTTTCTAGCTAGTGAAAAGCTGCATATTGGTGAAAACTGGTAATGTAGTAATGGATATGCATGAATAGGAAATGTAGGTTTACTTTAGTCAGGTGTTACACTTCCCAAATTGCTTGTCTGCATGGAAAGGTGTTCGTAGGTTTTGACTCTCAACAGATGGTGTCTGTGTTACTTACAGGTTGTATTAGCAAGGAATTCTACAGCCACAAAACCAGCAGACACATAGGTTGCTCTGGAATGAGCCATGGAGGAGAGCTTCAGTATGTACATATAGGCAGTTTGAGCTGTCCTAATTTTAATTGAAACAGGTATTTGGGGAGAGTTTGATCAACTTCTGGATCATCCTTTGACCTTGGGTTCAAACTGTGATTCAAAGGTATCACCTCTTAGTTTCTTCTAAACTGTTTTTACCTTTGGATGAATTTTGGGACCTAGCAGCAGCTTGGTTTAAAAGGATTGTGAAGTTTTACTCTGCTTGATAAGTATTATTTATCCTTTAAAATACATAAACTCTGTTTTTATCTTCTGAGGATCTGTTGTTCAATTTAAGGCAAATGGTCAATGAATGACTTGTTATTGCTGTTGCATAAAGCACAAACATTCTTGGTAGTCTTCATGATTCATGATCTTTGTTGCTTTTTTCCCCTGTATCTGTTTGCATCTATTCCTGAATATTCCCTTCCCCAGATGAAATAATAATTTCTTTGTAACTGAGACTTCTGTTGCACATAGAAATTGAATCATTATTACTGAGACACAGGTAAAATGATTTATCGTTCTTTCTAAGCATAACAGCAGCCAAGTCACCATTTCCTAGATTTATTTGTTCAACAAATATGTTCTTAACAGGTATACTCTGTTTTTAATTAGAAATGTGGGCAACCAGATAGTTGTGAACTTTCAGGAGCAGTATATTTAAGTTGGGAATGTATATCATATAATGATTTCCCTCCCCCCTTTGTATTTTAGTTGAGTTTTAATTATTCATATTAAATACCATCATTAAATATTAACTCCCTTACTTTTCCATGCTTTTCTGCTGTCAGTTTAGAGGCAAACGAGGGAAATCCAGTAAATTCCTTCCCATGGAAGGTGGAGGAGCAGGGGACCTCATGGTGTCATATTTTAACTCCAGGCAGCCACCAAGCCCCAGGCACCCACTCTCTCCCTCCCCCACCAGCTGGATCCCCCACCAGAGAGAATCAGAAGGGTAAAATCCTGAATACTCGTGGGTTGAGATAAAGACAGTTTAACAGGAAAAGAAAAAGCCACACACACACAAGCAAAGTGAAACAAGGAATGAATTCCCTGCTTTCCCATGGGCAGGCAGCTGTTCAGCCATCTCCAGGAGAGCAGGGCCCCATCACACATAACTTGGGAGGACAAACACCATCACTCCAAGTGTGCCCCCTTTCCTTCTTCTTCCCCTCACTTCATACACTGAGCATGGTGTCACATGGTCTGGAATGTCCCTTTGGCCATTGGGGTCACCTGTCCTGGCTGTGCCTCCTCCCAGGCACCCCCAACTTCCTCCAGTGTGGCAGCACAAAGAGCAGCAAAGGCCTTGGCTCTGTGTGATCCCTGCTCAGCAATAACAAAAACATCTCTGTGTTATCAACCCTGTGTTCAGCACAAATCCAAAACACGCCCCTATACCAGCCATTCTAAATAAAATTCACTGTACCCCAGCACACATGGTTTCCCCTTAAATATGGAATAGTAAAAATCAAAGCCTCTGCTGGGTTTCCACAGGTGAACTAGTTTCTGTGACAGTTTTGAAGGAAAAACACTTCTGTCATTTTCATGGAAGCTGTATGGAGAAAGGATGACCAAATCAGAGTTAGTGCCATTAAAGACAGCAGGAGGAGTTCTTCCTGTTATTACCAAGAGGAAAATGGTGAGTTCTGGAATTGGTGGGAACTTAGCAAAGGGATTTTGTTCCAAGTACTCGATCTCTTTAATCTCAAAAGATGATACTATGATATATTTTGCTTTGTGGGTGACTTGATTCAGTCACCTTTTAGCTATAACTTTTGGAGCTCAAATGAACCCCAAGTCTCTCAAATATGCTGTTAAATTTTTTTTAATACGTATAGTTTAGATATTCCTCAGATGTAAGTTTAGGGGAAGGGGAAAGTAGAGAGAAACTTGTTTTTTCAGCAATGTGGTCTTTTCATACATATATAGGTTTTAAGACTGAAGAAGTTTTTTAGTTCTAGGATATGATGCAAACTAAAATGGTTGAGAAATTCAAAGGTATTGGGGAGTGCAAACTTAAAATCCTGTATCTTAGAGAATAGAAGCTGCAGTCTTAATACAGTAATTTGTTTGTTATGGTAGAAGTGACCACTGAAACTGATACTACAGCAATTTTGTATTTTAAGTTTGCTTCTATCTTTTGCGTGCTTATAGATAGTGGAAGAGAGAGGAAATAAATCATCTAGAGGCAAAAGTTCCAGTTATTGCCACTCAGAAAGTGTATCTTGCAGAATGGGGCAATATAATGCAATATTTTTTGGAACTGGTTACTGTGTTCTACCCTTCATTCCTTTCTTTAAGGGATTGGTGTTCCCAGCAAACCACCTCCCCTAGCCTGGTTTTACTACTGACTTGTGTGCAGGAGCTCCTGGTGAATTGAGCTGTGCCACACTCATTTACTTGGGAGTTTTGTTTTGTTTGAAATGGCAGCTTACAGGTTGATGTATTTTCATTCCTGGAGATTAGAGAAAGAAATCTGCTGTGTAAATAAATTTGTAAGTAGTGACTGAAATGCTAATATTTAGCTGGGCTCCAATTGCTCTGAACCCATGGGGTCACAATAATGGCTGAACTTATCTTCACCGTTAGCCACACGTAGCGGATGTCTTGAAACATTAGTTGGTGCAGTCACTTTTGGGTAGGGTTTTGAAAAACTGACTTAACCTTTTAGTGCTTGTTTTCAAGTGCTATAGAAGATAATTTCCAAAACACAGTTTCTTCCTGCCCTAAGAGAAATTTATAGCCAGTGCTACAGCATGCGTGTGGTTGAGCAGACATGAGAGAAGGAGGAATATACGCAGTGTTGCTTGAAAGTATAGCTGGAAATTTGAGTAAAGATCATGGATTAATTTGAATGTGCCATGATTTTCTTGAGTGAGGACTATGTTTGAGGTCCTTCATAGGGGAATTGTTGTCATGAGGCTGCATGTACACAATCCTAAGCTGACCCATCTGTGGTCCTCTGCAGAAGGATTGCCTGTAGGGGCACGCTTTTGCCCTCCCTGTTGGGCAGGCACTGGCACTTCTGCATCCAGGTAGATGAAGGGACAGCTTGATTTTCATCAAGGTCAGTTCCTTGAGCTGACTCTGTGGCTCCATCAGCACTGGTGCTGCTGTAGGGAAGGAGAGCTTCCTTTCCCAGGAGCCTTCAGCTGTGTTGGCTCAGCGGCTGCTCCGGCGCAGCCCGAGGGAAGTTGCACTTGGAACGCTTGGTGTCACAGCACGGTGGCTGTGCTGAGCAAAGCAGTAAATTCTTGCTCAATCTCTGCCTAGCGAGGTGCACTAAAACCACATGGGACACCTCCCACAACAAATAAATGACTTCCTTCTCACAGGGCAGGTTTTCAGCTGGATCAGTTTTAGTAGCTGGAAGCACATCGTTTAGTGGGCGTGTCAGGTGAGACCTGTTGGCAGTAAGTGCTTAGTTGTATTATCCCTTTTAGAGGAAACAAAAGGCAAGATTTTTATTTCTTTTTTCCCCCAGAAAGATCACGTCTGAATGTGATCTGGGAATGAATGCTGGGAAACTTCATGAATCATTTAGGAATTTGCTTGACTGGGGAATCTGTCAGCTGAAGGGAAGACGGAGCTGTTCTGCATGGTTGCTATTTTTTTTTTCAGCTGAAGGGAATACCTTCAAGGCAAGCCAGCGTTTAATTTTTCATTATCTGTCTCCAAATAGAATGGCTCACCTCTAAGTGCCTTTTTTTCTCAGGAGATACTTGGCTTTTAAGGTCTTGTTTGGTTTAAGACTTTAAAAAAGGACTTGCAAACCGCAGTGATAGCGGATGAGGGTGCTGGTTGGTTTATGTGGTGCACAATTATGCCACTGCTAGGTCACACATCCCTTGGAGAAAGATTGGTTCTGGTTAGGGATGGTCATGTTAGCTGGAGCTCCTATGATTTTTTCAGGCATAGTGAGGTAAGGGTGACTGAACTGAAAACTTAGAGGATAAAGTTATTACAATATAGTGTGTGTGATTCAGCATAAAATACAACTGAACTGAACAACCACTGGTACTATTGTGAAAATGGCTAATTATTTATTGTTTCTGTTGCCCTTTCTTCTATGCAAACAAAAAAATTCAAAATTGTTTTCAATGCTCAGTAAACAGTTTCCTAGGAAATGACAGGACTTATTAACTTGCTGAATATTGCAGGCCTGTAGCTTTTTGATTCTAATTGTTTTTGAACGATAAAACATGGACTGATAAATTGTAGGAAGAAACATTTGAACTAGTTATGGACGGTAATCTGTTCAAATAGATTGCTATAGTACTTTCAGCTTACCAAAGTATAAGTGAAAACTACAAACATTGTTTGATCAGCCCTAGCTTTGACCTTGCTGGAAGGAAATAAGACAGCCAGGAGACAAAGTGAGGAGACTGAGCAGCTCAAAAGAAGGGGAAATCTTCCCTGGGTATAATCAGTTAGCCTGACTGTATGCAGCCAGCTGATAAGCATCTTTAACTGCATACAGAAAAGCATGAATAACTTTGTAATGCCAGTAGATATCTTCTGTAGATAGCCTAGTACTTAGTGATACTTGGTATATAGGTCTTGCCTAGCTATCTTCAGTGAGGAGAAAAGAAAAACCCAAACCTAAAGGGAAGATTCTGTTGTAAGATAAATTTTTTGACTGCTTCTGCTGTTTTCCCCCTTTATATTAAGGTTGCCTTGGCTGATCTCTGAAACCTTCTTTGCAATGCAGTCCCTGAACATATGTCAGCCAATAGTTTTATTCCCTGCTGATCAGCTGTTAATGATTTTCAAGGTAAAACTGAAATGTAGCTTTAAGTATAGATTTTTTGAAATTTTTACACAGATATATCCATGTATCTGTCTATTTGAAACTCCTGCCATGTATTAATTCTTTTTGCTGACTCTGCCTTCTGCTCTTATTTCTTCAGTCCAAGGCAGAAAATCTAGTGTTTTGATTCAATGTGCAGGGATCAGGGATAGAATTGAGAGTTTTAATGGAGAAGCATGTGTTATTCATATTTTATGACCTAATAAAGAGACAGTATGAGAAATTAGCAATTTCTTTGCCTAAAAAGAATATAATTTTTTGAAGACAAAATTATGGAGTAATTTTGCAGCATTCCTTTTGAAGGCTGTTTCCTGTGCTGCGTGTTGCAAAGATTAAAGAAGTTCTTAATGTAAAATGATGTGAACTAAAAATATTGTACCTTTTCAAAGGGAGAGAATGGGAGTTTAGAATGTATTTGGTAGAGTCTCTGAGGACTTGAAGGTGTGAGTCCTGGTGTTTTTCTTTTTGAAATAGCTAAACTAATGAAACTGGGCAGTCAATTTTATTGACTTTGCTTCAGAGGTTTAGGAGATTGCAGCATTAAAAAGCTTGTATTTTAACACTTTACCAAAATATCTGGAATTATATACAGTACTAATGAAAGCTGCAAGGTATTATGCACCAATTTGATGTTGATCTGGGCTTATGATCTGTAAGAAAACTTGGAACCTAAGAGACTGTGCTGAGTGTTGTCTCAGGGTAGTGCATGCAGCCATGAAGGGGCTTTTAGTCCCTTTTATACTTGCAGTAGTGACCTTCTGCATTTCCTGCTTTGGACAGGTACAGTGTGGTGATTGTCCAAAACTAATAAAATATGCTTTACTAGCTGTTCTGCAGGGTGAAAGAGTTGCAAGTTTTTCAATGGGGTAGCTGTAATTCATGCTAGTACTGAAGTCAATTTTGTGCAGATTTTACATGGTAAAACTTGCTTGTAATTTAAAAATTTACTCAAACATGCTACTGGGTTTTTTGACTTCTAATATTTATGTGTAGGGTAAGAGGTGGGTTTGCACCTCTTCAAGTGATCTAAAAATGTGGATTTTTTCATTGTGCTTATCAGAGATGTACAACTTCAAGGCTGGTGCTTACAGTTATTATATGTTGCAGTTCTTTTTTTGTGTCACGTATATAAAACAATTCTGATTTTACCTTGTCCATAGAATGTGATCATGAAAACTGTAACTTCAAATGCAGGGAGACAGGGGACGTACAGCATAAAACTTGATAAATTTTGTGGTCTATGAGCTGTCAAAATGTTCTAAAATTATTGCTTCCGAGGATGTAAACTCCTCCACATCTTTCTCTCCTGGCCACTCACAAAGTAATTGACTGGTCCAGTTTCTTTATAAATTATGGTTGTGCTGATTGTGTGTGGAAAAATGTTGAATAGGACTTTAGACTCAGCATGCATCTGTCTCTTGAACCACTGGTGTTAAATAACTGAAGATAATATCTTTTCTATCCGAGTTCACGCTAGGAAAGAAATTATCTAGGACAAACATTTAAAGGCACTGTATGACTAAGTAGTTTCCCTGACTGACAGTTTTAGTCTGAAATGGAGACAGAAAGGAAGTGGATTATTGAGCTGGGAAGTCTTTCTAGTCCTTCAAGGGGACCCAGTCTTGCAGCTGAAGGCAGACATGTCCTTTGGGGTTGTTTACCTTTAATTTTATTGTTGTGATCACCGGTTGTGATAGGGTTTGGATGGTCATTGAGTCTCTAAGTTAAACCCAAGTTTGAATCTCAGAATCTCATATGCATTTTAGGTCTGAGTGCTCTCCAGACACTGTCAGATTAGTTTAGCTTCTCTGGCAAACTTCCAGGGAACAGGCACCTTGATTATTATTGCTTTGGAACTGCTGGCCCTGCTGACTTGCTTTTCCATGGACTGGCTGGTATGTACCAAAGTGTGCTGTCTCAAGGGTTTTACTACAGCCTCTGCTCTTACTGTCCCTCATGATTTACATGTTATGGCTCCTATGCAGAGCAAGCGGTGCACAGATGTGATAAAAGGAATTCTAGGCTGTTACTACTTTACTGATAGATGAGTGCAAGATATGTACCATCTCCCCTGGAGGGGAAAATAACAAAATCAATATGCACATCTCCTCCCGGAACTTCTTTATTCCTTTTTATAGCCTTTCCAGAAACCTGATGTGTTCTGTTTACCTCGCATTGCTTTTCCTTTGTTAGAAAGCAAATACTCGCTTAATAGCAGTTTACAACTTGTCTCATCTCCTGACCTTCTGAGTTTTGCAGTTCTATGTGGAGATACAGGTGTCTGTGCATTACAGTTATTACTGAATTTAAGCATAATTAGTTTAGCCAGTAACCTTTATTTGCTTTGATAACTTAAATTTTATACAATTATTGGCAGTTTTCAAGGCTTTTCCATCTGGGACCAGACTCATAGGTTCCGATTTTCTTTATGCTACTGAAAGAGATTGAAGCAATCAAGAATAACTTTAAGTAGATGAAGATGTTATTTAGGATAGATTTATAAGGTGTTTACAAAAAGGACTGGAACTGACTGGTTCACAAACCAATAAGGAGGTTGGTTGCTTCTGGATTTCTAGAACATTGTTCTCTAAAACAAGGAGGGTACCAATGAGCTGTGTGAAAGCTCATTGTGTGAAAGACAGATCATGCAAGAGATCTAAGAGAGAACCAGCCAAACCAAAACAGTGCACAGTTGGAGACCACAGAAACCATTTAACTTGCCAAACTTTGTTGTTTTTCTTGAAAAGCAAATAGGCCTGTTGCAAAGACTGTGTTCTCTGTTTTGAAAAACAGTCTGTGGCTGTAAAACAATATGAAGAATTAATTCCATTCAGCACATGGAGACTGGTAGGAATGTATGCACTGCCAGTTCCAAAGTTCCTTTGGCAAGGGTCCGTTGGGGCTGGGTTTTGTGTGTTGCGTGGCCCAACCGGTGTCTTTGGATGGATTTGGTCTTCAATGCCAAACATGTTCATAGCATAAGATGACAGTGATTACAGATAAATGTCCTATTTGTGAATGCCGTATGAGCCATCTTTCCATAGCTGTACTCCATCAATTTACAAAACACTGGCTGGCAGCTGCACCTGCGTGGTGGAGCCTCTGGTAGCTCATTTTGGGCACAACAGCATCCTTGTGCTGGAGATTGTAGGTCAGGTTTTGAGATGGCCGTGAAGTTATGAGGTTATTTCAAGAAGATTATGAAGATGGGGCAAAAAAAGAGGTATAGCTGCTGATGCTCAAGGGAAAACAAGAAGCAAAGTGTGTGTGTGGGAATGAACAGAGAAGTTGGAGCTGTACCTTCTACTGCTTAGATACGTGTTGGGATTGCTGGCACATATTCTCTTCCTTGCTTGTCAGGGTATTTGATAATGGAAGGGAAACTAAAGAGCTTTTAGGTCTGTGCCAGTTTTGTAGAACCTCCCTCCCTAGGAGGAAAAAATTACTTGGAGATTTGTCTTCAAAACATCATATTTTTGACTCGACCATTTTTTCACATGTACAAAGTAATAGTTGAGTTTGGTTTGCTTCCACTGACACAGAGCTATTGGAATTGGCTGTGGTATGGCTATTGGAAATTACAGGACACAGGAGTGACCATTGCTTGAGGAAATAAACTCAAAAAGAAAATGATTGTAAAGGTAAAAGTAGGAATGAAATGGCCCACAGAAAGGTACAGTGCAGAAGATGTAGCTTCTCATTCAGCTCAACAGTTGAGTGGAACTGGATCAGAATTGTTGAGTTGTAGTTCTCCACCAGAAAAAGATGTCAGTGTTGCTCTCTGAAGAATAAAAGCTTCTGATTTAGAGACTGAAACTGGCTTCTGAAGCCCAAGTACTAGGATTAGATTTTTTTCCTTAGACTGCACAGGAATATTAAAATCCATCTGACAGGCTGCACTTGCTTGATTGTATCAGGGTCATACCAAGAATTCTTTTTTTGAGAAAGGCCTTTATATAAACCTTGGATATTGAAAACATAGAATATTGTGGGGATTAAAAGGAAGATCTCTAGAACTACTTTTCTGGCCTTGTTTTCTCACCCTTGCAGCAGTATGAAATGGTGCTGTGTTAATTGCAATTTGGACAAAAATATTTGTTTCCAAACATCCAGTGGTCAAAGTTCCTATGGAACTTAATGTTAAAATAATTTCCAATAAACAGAGGAGAGGTTTTGAGAAAGAAACAAAGATGCCTTGTATGTGCCAAGTATAATTTTTTCATTAAGTTCAATATATGTAGTTCCAAGAAATAAAAGCTGTTGGATTTTGCTCTTGTTGTTTTTGGGTGGCTTGTTTGTTGTTTTGTTTTTAGTTTTTTGCAGGGGAGGTTATTACTGATCACAGTTATTCCAAGTCCCAGTGTCTGTAAGTGTAAACCTCCCACTTTGTTATGGGGAAAAAGGTACTCTGCTTTTCAAGTGTTGCCTATTGAAACATCTTAATTGAAATTATCAAGAAAAAAAGAGAATGTTATTCATTTATTTACTGCAACAAGACATCCTTCTGCTCAATATAATGATTTTAGTGGTGGCTATCTTAGGGAAATACAAGAGTTCCTCAGAGGCAGTTGTAGAATAACATGACCTTAAGGTGCAGCTTTTCTTCCAGCTCCCTAGCAATTCCAGGCTGGCTGCTGTCTGGAGGTACAGGGTTTCATGTGCTCCCTCAAAAATGCAAAGGAAATACATCTTATGTAAAAATATTTCTTCTTTTAAGAAGTGATCTCTAAAGAGGTCACATTTGATTGTGAGATTTATATTCGTATATGTTTATAATAAGTTTATATATCTGTATGTATCTACTCATACACCTACAAGCGTGTCTTTAAATAGCAAAATAATTCAATATTAAGAGTCATCTGTTTATGGAAGAATAACTTTTCAAAGTTTTTTGACCCACTCACTGACTGTGAAGATGTAAAACATTTCTCCTTCTTAAAATCTTGTTAACATGCTTGCATGTGTCTATAGACAGAAGGATGTTATTCCCGCTGGTTAAGCACTTGAAAAAAGTGTAGCAAAGTGGCTGTAAATATTTAGGCCTCATTTTACTCCTTTTTTTAATGTTCTGAAAATTGTAAATTCAGATTAGCATGTTCTAATAGAAGTGTAAGAGTGAATGTTTTTTCTCTTTTAACATGGGTTAGTTTTGATCTCCTGAAATGATGGGAGCAAAAGGTGTTCCATGCTCAAGTGCCTGCTTCTGCTCCCATGTGAGGAAGAGGGAGAAAAGCTGAGAAAACAGTGTTGAGTTTGTGCTGCAGTCACCAATTCTTCCAGGTGTAGAGTAGAAGAAACCTTCTGGGAAGTTATTTGATGTCTAGCATAGGCAGCCACCAAGTTAAGCTGTCTTGTTTTGGTTGACAGTGATTTTCTTTTCTGACCTTTATAACTTATTCACCTTTTTGAGAAGCATTTAATGTGTGAAGACAGAAGGTTGTTCTTATTAATCTCTTACCTCTTTGCATGCAGAACCGAGGGAGAGATGGTGCTGACTGAAAGGAAATCTGCTTTTTTTAATGAAAAATAAGGTAATTCATTTTCCTACTGCTTTTCTGGATGTGCTAGTCTAACATGAGAACCGAAGTAATCCTTTTTAATGATAGCTATATTGGCATTGTGCTTTTAGGGACAAAAAATATAAATCACTGTTGTTAGAAGAGTGGAAATGAAAAAAACCCCATTGTTTGCTGTCTGTAACGCTGGCTATTCTTCATAATATCAACATCCTTTAGCTGAATCATAAATAGTCTATGCCTAGAGTTTGCTCATAACATACACAGGTCTAAATCCAGAATTACTCCACCAAATCCACTGGAATAATGAAAAGGAAATCTCACAGCTAAATGAGGCATTGTGGCAATGTTCAAGATGCAGTTTCAGACCCTGGCTACAGTTTTTTTATTTGATTTTGCAACTAGACCTGTTATAAAGAATGGTATTTTCTCTGCCTTTGTTGAAAAAGGCAATTATATGCCTAATAGGAAGGGCCTGTTCAAATAGGCTTTGACCCTGACATGCTGCAGAAAGCCTTGCATGAGCTGCTGAGTGCCCTCATCTGTCATTGGCTTTATTAGAAGTTGAGGCCACTCATCTTCTGGAATGAACAAGCACTAAGTGTGGAATTGCCCTTTTCTTACCCTTTCTGTCTGCTGCTATGGACATGCTTCCGTAGTTGCCTGAAAATAGCACTGGACTGCAAGGAGTTGGGGATAGTGTGTGCAGCTTGAGATGCTCACCTGTTAACAGTAAGTACTTTATAATTGGCTTCCAGGATATTTTTGTACTGTATGGACCAGCAGTCAGATGGAAATGATTGCACTCCTGGGCAGATTGTGTGTTTTGTTGGAAAGATTTTTCAATATGATATAGTGGCTTATCCTTCTCTAGTGATGAATGTGCACATATGGTAGATTTTTAAAGCAGTGTTTGCTTTCAAGGCACAGTTCAGGAGCCTGTGAGATTTCTGTATGTTTGCAAACAAAAGGAGACAGTAGGACATGAGGGGTTCTCTGGCTTGAGGTTCATCCAGCTGCATTCCCCTGTGTGGTAAATGGTCTGACAAGTTAAATATAGGTGAGAGAGCAAGCTCATGGCCACCCCTTTGTCACACCTTCATGCATTAACATTCTGCTGCATGACTTGCAGAAATTTTTAGTGAAGGGCTTTATATTTGAAACCGTTCTCTTCTACTCCATGTTCCTCCAAGTGCCCTATTTTCATGGGAGCCTTGGCATTTTGTGAAAAGCTTTAAGGAATTGTTTTGATCAACTTTGCAACTGTGAAGAAAGGAGCTGGGTGAGTTTTGTGGAAATCAACTGCTAGGTCTGCTTAGGCTTTTGAAATTTGAAGCTGCTTTTTGAGAAACTTGGAGAGCGAGACACAAATTAATGGCTTGTTGCTGAAATGATTTAGGCTTGCAGGAAATAAATGGGAATTCCCCTTGAAATGCTGCAGTTTGATGAAACCAGTTAAATAGGTGGGTGATTTTCACTCTACATTCAGGTCAGTGCTAGAAAGCTGTATCTTATGCTGGTTTCTTTTTTTAAACAGTTTTTCAAAATTTGTGGAAGTTATGGAAGAAACCAGGAGATCTGACAAGTTTTAGCTTAATAAAAGACTAGTGACATAATTAATAATGTCAGTATTTCCAAAAGGTGATTTTATCAGGTACTTTCTTTAATTAGGGACATCACAATTAGAGAGAAACTTGGAAATAGAAGCCAGACAAATGAACCTGATCACAGAATGATTGGGCAGTGAAGCCCAAGTGTGGTTAGATATAGGAGGTTTTTAGTTTTAAAATGTCACAAGGTACTAGACTCAGTACAGAGACCACTGAGTGATTAAAGGGCAATGTCTTATGATGGAGCAAACTAAATGATGTAGCACTTCTTAGTCAGCTTATATCCCAGGAATTTGTAAAAAAGTGACTTCCAGAGGCTTCATCTGTTGGGTACTATAAAGGATAACTTCTTTGACAAAGACATATTCCTCTTGAATCTCATATCCATGTTTCAAAAGATGTGATTTATAGGCATGTTAAGTAAACCCAAAGCAATCTGTGTGCTATGAGGACAGAAGGGAGAGAACCCTGTATTTTTTCTTCTTATATCATCCTAGAAACGAATAGGTTTCCCATCTAAAGCAGATTGTTGACATATGAAATCATAGTTTAAGTTCTGAGAACTATTTCACCAGTATAAAAACAAAAAATAGTCTTAATGATGAAATGTGTCAAGCATCTTAATAAGCATGGTTGCCAGTTTTCTGCTCTTTGCTTGAATTAGCAAAGATTTCAGTGGGCTGCTAATGCAGTGTGTGAAAGAGATGTTCCAAACAACATGAATGAAGACATGTTCTTATTTTTGTTGTTGGAATCTGACTTGGCTTGTGGCTTGACATGGAAGAAAAGTAACTTTGATGTTTTGGAAGATCATCTGAACACTGAACGATGAACTCCGTAAGTCACTGCCATGAAGCAAAGACTGATTTGCTACTATTTGTTAACTGCTCTCAGAGGCATGTGCATGTCTGTATATACAGATATTTATAGTTTAATGGCAGACTCTCATTTTAGTTCAGACGTTCATAAATTATGCTACTTGTATAAGAAGAGTCTTCTCTATGAAATTGCAAAGAATGCCTCCCAACTTATCTGTGCTTTAAATCTTAAGTAGTGTGGTAATACATTTTCAGTGTAGGGAGAAAATGTGGTTCATTCTTCCAATCGTATTTAGATGCAGGACAGTAAAGCATTAGGCATCTTAAGGACTTTTTTTTTTCCTCTGGTCTAGCATTGTAGTTAGTTATTTTGAACTGAGACACAACAACAAAACCATTTGCTGGTGTTAGTGAAACTTTTTTCGTTTGTAAATTTCAGTGTGGTTTTGTGTGGTGTGAGTAGGTAGGTGGTTCTTTTTTCCCCCCATGATCTCTTCTCTACCATATTGCATTGGTTGTAGATAGCAAAGTTATAGCAGTGATGTATTAGGAAGATGTATTTAGGAAATGTATTAGGAATGTATTTTGCTATTTGTTATAGAAAGATGTGTTTAGGAAAGGGAGGTGTGAGAAATAGCTCTGCAAACACTGAAGTCAGAGGAGGAGCAGATCTGCTCCAGGTGGAGGAGACTGTGCAGGGGCATGCATATATACTCTGAATGATGTGTAGCCCATGGCCAGTCCATGTTGGAGCTGGTTCTTTGGAAAGGAGCTGTAGCCCATGGAGAGGACCCACACTAGAGCAGATGTTTGACATTTGCACCCCGTAGGAGGGACTCCATGCAGAAGCAGGGGGAAAGCATGAGGAGGGAGGAGTGGGAGAAGAGGAACTGTTACACATCTACTGTGACCTCATTCCCTATCTCCCTTGTGCCACTTCAGAGGTGTGGACAAGGAGGTTAAGTAGTTGAGAATGAAGGAGTGTGGAACTGTACCTTGGGAAGAAAGTCTTGTCGTTGTTTCTTATTGCCTGGGTCTATTTTAACTGGTGTAAACTTAAATTCATTATCCCTGGGTTGAAGCTGTTTTAGCTGTGATGGTTATTGGCAAGTAATCTCCCTGTCTTCATCTTAACCCATTAGCAGTTCAATTTTACTTTCTCACCCAGTCCTGGTAAGAAGGGGCAATTATAGAGCAGATGAGTGGGTGGCAGGCTGGCCAGCCATAGATACAATCCCCTGTGGGTGGGCTTTTTTGCTAATACCTTCGTGTGGGAAGCCCTCAAACCTTGAGTTTGTGTGTGTGTGGGCTTTGTGTCCACTTCTCAGGAAGTGGCAGATGTGCCTTTGCATCCTATGAACACACTCAGTGTAAGTGGCTTTTGAAGGCAGAGTTGGGAATGGGGCTCCATAAAGCTGTGCTCAGCAGTGTGACTGAGCTGGGAAACTTAGTGCATGACAGGGTTTTCAGGGAAAAGTTTGATGTTATGCTAATATTGGACCAATTCCTATGAATCCCAGTCTAAAGTATTTTGTGTGGAACTTGGCAGCTGTGACTCACATAAAGTATCTGGCAACTGGATTATAAACTTAGCTACTAAACAGTTTGAGCCAGGGAGGTACTTTCTTCCAGAACTTGAGTGGGATACTGGGAGAATAATTGCTCAGCATTAGTTGCTAATGTGTTTAATAAGTATTAGATATTTATGTACCTTTTTTCATTAGTGTAGGAGGGGACTTTTGATTAGAAGCTTTGGATCTCTTTAAAAAGTGCAGTATAGTGTACTAATTTTTGTTTTAATTGCATATCACAATTTATAGCAATGGTTTTCTTGAGGAAAACACCCCAACATAAACCAACCAAAAGCAAGAGAACAGAGCATATTTTTGTCAGGTTATTTGCTTTTCTTTTTATTTTCTGTTCATAGATTCTTCAGAATAATTTTGTGTTTTTCTTTCCACTAAAGAAATAAACCTATAACTTTGGTCTTTTTCAGTTTCTTAAAACTTATGCCAATTTAGGGCTGGATTTCAGCCTAAAGTGTGGTGTGTTTTTTGGTTTTTTTTTTTTGTGTTTAGTGGTTTGTTTTTTTTATTTTTTTTCCATATATATGTGAATAGTAAATTATTGCCAGTAATGGGAAGAAAGAAGCTACCTAACACATCTATGGTTCATTTCCCCATATCCTAACATTCCCAAATAGTAATGTTGATACTTAAGCAGATCCGTAAATTACAATCTAGCCACAAAAAAGATACACTACCAAGTGCAATTACGTTTTTGCATCTCAGTAATAGTTCCAGAGGGCCCATTGTGTTCTATTGAGTAAACATGTTGACATTGCTGCTTATTTTTGAGTAGGTATTCAGGAATTTATTTAAAAATGGATTATTGATCAATGGTCTGTAGTTGTTTCTCTAGCAGAATCATTAGTGTCCATTGTGTAAATCTTGCATAGCTTGTGGTTTAATGATCCTGTGGAGGTAACCATTCCAGTCTGTCAGGTCAGTTCGTCCACGCACCAGCTCAATGAACTCATTCTGTTTTTGTGTAGGAAAAGTTGCCCTCTAAGATTTTTGTGACGTGTTGATTTTTTTAAAAATTATCATATAGAAAGATAAAAGCTTAGTTTTCAGGTGACAATATCAAAAATTAAAAGCTGCTATGCGTGCTGAAAATATCTTGCAATAGCAGTCACATTTCACACAAAATTATAAACGTGTCTCTTTTTCCCCCTGTAATCTAAACAATGTTGTGGTAGCAAACTTGTATGGCACATTTATACTGTAGTAAATTCATGTTCTCTGACCCCCTCTAAAACCAAGGGATTTATATTGGCCCGAGCCAATCCATGGACTTAACTACACAGATGTAAATTAGAGTGCTGTAATACACCTAATGCCAGAGAGAACTATGTAAAAGGTGGTGAATATTTTGAGACTCCTTTTGTAATGAATTAAATTTCATTAAACCCAAGTGCATTGTTGCACTTGAGATTTCATAGACAAGTTTAAAGAGCAAATCTAAATGGTTATGCTGTCAATAAAAACAAGCTTTGCTGTGATGTATGTGGAAGCTTAACATAAATTATGTTGTTACAGCATTTATCACAAATTTAATGTGTTATTAACAGTTGGCAAAAAAAAAAAGCCCGAAAGTAAGATTTCAGATTGACTCACAGATCAATAACCAGAGAACCACATGCAAGGTAGAAATAACAGAATAATGACATACTCCTGAATTTTGGATGTGAATTACCTTGTAATGCAGCTGTGAAAATGTTATTCGGGTTTTCATGGCATAGCTGTATGTGAGTTCTGCCATAAAAATGTGTGAATGTATCATAGAATCTCATCTGCATCAGGCAGGCATGCACAATGTATTTTCACCATTTCATAGCTGTAGAGTTTTAGCATTTCTCTCTCCAATTTGATATTTTTAAAATATTCTTACAGAATGCGATTGCTTTATATATATATTGAAGCTGCAGAGTATTTTCTGCTCTGTTAGAATATGAAGCTTCTGTGTGTGTGTGGCTTAGCATTCTGTAAGTCAGTGATCTCTCCAGGGCATCT
Source organism: Rhadina sibilatrix (assembly GCA_013400275.1). Lineage (NCBI taxonomy): Eukaryota > Metazoa > Chordata > Aves > Passeriformes > Phylloscopidae > Rhadina > Rhadina sibilatrix. The sequence goes on from VWYO01020127.1 coordinate 306,000, forward strand.
TGAAATAAAAGTGTCTCTTCTGGCTAAGGATGTACTTATTATAAACCATTTTTCAGCAGTGATTTTAATTTTCTAGAGCATGCTCTGTGTCAGTTTAAAGACTGAGCAGCTGAATAAGTGCTGCTGCACAATGTAGCATATCTTCAGGATTGAATGTCACTGCTCAGTGTGGTTTTTCTCTGGCTGTAAACTACATGTATGATATTAGTTATGAGCATGTTCTGCAAGCTGAGGAGCAGGTAAGTGAATCCATGTCCATAAGTTTCAGTGAAATATGTTGTTGCTGTGTTGGTGAGATTTTGATTTTCAGTAGGAGGTGTGCTAAATGGAGAAGAAAGTGGTAAAATAACAAAACTGTGGTACAAGTAGGTCTGAAAGCCTTGTCACCCCTTCATGGTTCAGAAGTCCCAGTGTGTTTGAGTGTTCTCAGCCCCAGTGTTGCCTGTGCCTCTGCCTACACTTAACTGGGACGTGAATTGTCCTCTGACTCTTGGAATGTTAGGTATAGCAATATACATGTACATACAAATTTATAGCTATCCAGAAATATGTAAGTAGCAGTCAGTGTCAGCAGCAGTTTAGTGAAAAACTCAAATGAATTTGTGTTGAGAGAAGAGGTGTTGTCATGTGGGCTTTGATTGTGCCTTGGTTTTAGGTGTTTTCCTGTTGCTGTAGTCGTGCACTCAGGTCAGTGACAGCTCTTATATGTTTAAAGTCCCTTACTTATGTTTGGTCTTCTTTTAAGAACCAGTTTTGCTCCCCTTTATGTTACACTGTGAAGGCATTTTTGAATGCTTATGTTTTTACATGCCTTAATTTAAATAGGTTTTTTTGGTCAAGGTTTCGTGATGGTTTTGGACATTCTGGATTGGGAGAATGCTGTGCAGGGAACTCTGTGCTAGATGAGTGCTGTAAACTCTAGCCTTAGAACCCTGCTGAGCACAATGTACATAAAGCCAATGCAAAGCCCTGTGACAGCAGAAGGTCACCTCTCCCTGGGGTAGCTAGGGGGCATACTGGGATTTTGTTCCTGGAGGTCTGTAGAGGATCACTAAGGTCTCTGTGCTGACTGTTGCTGCAGTCTGCTTTCCAACAGTACTTGAAAATGCAATTTATAACCATTGAGAAATGAGAATAACCAATTGCTTCTATTTTTACTATGAACTGAAAGACTTTACATCTCTCATTTCCCTTCTTAACAGGATCCTGGCAAGCCCTACCACCCTTTTGCCATCTGATTCCCTCCATTTTCTTGCTGCTTCTCCTTCCCCCCTCCAGATATGACCGACTTGTTCTCCACATTACCTTTCTTGTAACGTGTTCTCACTTAGATAATCAATTCTGTCTCCTGGTTTTCCTCTGTGTCTGCTATCATCTCTTGCTTAACTTGTTGCTTGCCTTCCTTTCCTTTAGCTTTTTTCATGGTGTAAGCAGGCTTTACTTCTTCCTCTTTTGTGTCTACCTGTCCTTGACCTGCCTGCTTGCCCTCTGCTGGGTTTGATATCTGAAGTATTGCTTTGTTTTCAGTGTCCTCCATTGCACTTCCATCTCAGAATCCTCCCTGGTTCTGTTGCTATTCCTTGCACTCTACAGAGCAGTCTTTTACTAATCACTGAATAAACTCTTCTAAATGAGAGCTACATCTCTTGTTTGTGTGACTGACTAGGGGAAAAAGGAGCCACAGTCAGAGGGTGAGCTGGTGTTGGAAGCAACAGACATTCTCAACTTCTTCCATTGATTTTATTCTTTTGAGGGATTAATGCTGTGCTGTACCTAGAGTCAAAGCACATATGAGAAAATGTAACTTTAAACTGAGTATTCATCAGAAGTAAGTTGCATCTAGACCTGCATCAATACCTGTTTGTCCAAACTGCACTTTCATCTCGCCTTTCAGAGACCTCTTCCTGTGCGTTTAGCCATGAATTCAATTTCAGTGGGAATCAAACAGCTGCTTAATCTTTTCTGTCAAATTCTTTCTCCCATTGCTTTTGATGGCTGAAGCAAACATCACTTCTCTTCCTGCTGCTCATATATTTTTTAGCATTGCTTTCAACAGGAATGTCTTTCTAAGTTTTTGTGTTCTGGCTATTTTTCTGTTTTACAGATTCTTTTTAAGATTGACAACTCTTTTGTGCTCTGTATCACCCAGAAGTTTGGACTGGGATAATATAATTTTGCATTTTCATTTACTGAAATATCCTTCTACTCTTCTTGGTAAAGAAGACATTTGGTTATATCCATTAGACCTCTTGCAAAAACAATTTTCCTCAGTTTTTATTTATTTTTTTTTTAGCCATCACTCTTTCCTTTGTATCAGATTGTTGTGTCCTTCCTTTTGTAAGCTTTTTGTTTTCACTGTGAAGATTTTTTTTTTTCCAGTCTCCAGTACCCCTTATGTTCTTACCTGAATTTTTCTTTAAAATTCTGATGTGTCCAGCACACATCAAATGTATTCATGGATCTGTTATACCAGCAAAGAAGAACTAAAACAAAACACTTAACTAAAAATGTAGTCTCACAATCTTCCCCAAGTCTTCCCCAAAGTTCTGCTTTTAGTAATCATTTTCACTATAATGCCTGCTGGAAATTCACAATGATAGTATGTTTTTATTTAATGTTCATTGACTCTCACGTAGCCTGATGTAGGTTTACATGTCTGTGGTGTGTAAACTCTCCAGCTTTCTTGTTTATCTTCTGTGTTCTGTATCTGTCAGTGGCTAATATCATAGGGTCCTGTGATCCCTGACCTGCATTCATAAACCCTCGGGTGATAAATATAAACTTTTAATCTGAGCAAATCCCTGAATTTGTAAGTGTTATCTAATAGAATTAGCTCAGTTTAATTTTTGTAAAATTGTGTTCTCTGCTATCCCTGCAGCAATTCGTGTATTATAATTGTGTAATAGATAGAATTGTATCTGTTGCAATTACATAATTGATGGTAATCAAATATTAGTCTCATTTGCACTAGATAATTGTGTAGATAACTGTATTTAACAAAAGTTTATTGAGCATCCCCATGTGGTTCTGTCTTAGTTCAGTGGCTCTCACTGGGTTTGGGTTGCGTCTGTGGCATTTCTCAGACTGTGGGGTTTGTCAGATGTTTTTGTTGAACAGCTTCTCACATGACTGCAGATAGTCCTAGGAAAGAGTGTGCATTCAGTATTTGAGATAAATTTACAGGATCAGGACTCGATTAGCTTTCATATTGTGCTGGCTGGGGAGACTTGGGCGGCAGTTCTTGAAATACAAGCTATGGTTTTTAGAGAGGACTCTAACAGCTGTCTGGTTTGGGTTAGAGAAGACATGCTAGCTATATTGGAGACAACAAAGACTTTGAAATGCTGTGCACAGGTCCAGTAGTGTGGCAGTCTGTAACTGAGTAGATGGCAAGTGAAATACTTGGTATTTATCTCATTAAATATTAGCTTTTAACTCATGAAAGAAACCTGGGGATGCAGGAAGGCTAATAATACCAGTGTATTAACATGCTGCATTGAGAGATGCCTGCTGCTCAATCCATGAATCTGCACTGAAGGGAATCCTGGAAACATTGTGGTTTGAAGTTGGTTTTGACTGTAGCCAGAAGAGGTTCTCGGTCTCTGAAGCTGTTTTGCTTCACAAGGCATGCCAGTGAAGGACCTCTCAGGAAAACCAAACCAAGCACAGAACTGGTCCTACTGATTATGTTAATCTGAACTGGGATATTACTCTAAGATAATAGAGTTGTGAAAGAGTTAGAGATGGATCTTGGCAGTAGTATACCTACATTTCTTTATTGCTGAGTGATTAGTAATCAAAGAAAGAACCCCTCACATTCTATTTTAAAAACAAACAAAGAAAATAAACCACCTCAAAAAAGTTACGGCTTGCATCAGATTTCTTCTGCTTAAGGCAGTAAACTAGTTTGTGAGGATACTGTTGCTGAACTCGTTCTTCACTGAAAGTGATCTGTGCCTGATATGAAGTGTTATTCGTGTTTCATTATTCTGTTGTATGGATAGTGTAGCCTGGCTGCCAGTCTGTGCATGCTGGGCTTTTCTATTGCTCTGGTTTGTCTCACTTTAGACTCTAACCTCAGTTCAAGTTGCTTTAAATTTTGTTTATAAGGGAAGCTGTCAGTAGATGGCAGCAGCAATCTCCTCACATAATAGTTTTAGGTTACCAGCCAAACGAACCTCTTACATTAATGTTAACTAATCCTAAGGAAAAACACTCTGCTGAAGTAATTCAGTGCAGGCAAAACTCACTTTTATTCTTGGCCTAAAGCAGGATTTTGAAGCCAGGGGCTGCTGATTAACCTCGGTTTAGACTTTCATGAGGCGGCTGATGAGAGAGGAAGGGGAGCCAAAGGAGTCTATGTACAGCTAGAGACATCCTGCAGCTGCAAAGTGATTGATGGCAGCCAGCCCAAGGAACTCGTGGGTGGAGCCCAATGGGCCACTAAAGATCTTCAGGCTAGGTTGCTTTCCCCACCATATACCATATACCATATACATGCAGGTTGTGTTTGGCACAAGGGGAGAGGGGCTGTGCATATACCTACACATGCATTTCAGGGTGCTGCTCTTTAAGTTGCATTAGTGATCCTAACTAGCTCTAGTGCTTGCACTGCAGTGGCTCCCAGGTCTGAGAGCAGGCTGATCTCAAGGGGCAGGGCATCCAGCCTGCCATACCCTCTGCCCCTTCAGGAAGTGAAGCATAATGGGTTGTTTTGTTTTGTCCATATCCTTTCCTGAGAGGTGTTGACATAGGATGTGTTTTGTGGCTACCAGAAGGTGCCTCAGGGAGGGGCTGTTTTACTCCTCTCAAGAGCCCAGCTGTAACACAGATGCCATGGGCCTGGGTGCTGCAGGGATGAAGGGGAACCTCTCCTAGTCATCTTGGCACCAGATGCCAAGGGGATGTCCCAAAGCAGAGGATATCAGCAGTGGAGAGCAGCCATGCTTGAGGCATCTTGTTGTGCTGAGAAGTAAAACGCTGAGTTTTTTACCCAGCTCTCACTGTGAGATGAAATCTTCATTTTTCCTCGAAGTTGAATACCTCTGATTTATAAGAAAGGCTGTAGTGCTGTCCTACCCTCACATTTGGGATGCCAGGAGCTATGGATTGTTAAAGGCAAAATGGTGTCCTCTCGCTCAGTATCTCCACTGAGCACTATTTACTATTATCATTTTTTTTTCTGACCAGCCCTGGGAACTGAGCTGAATTCTCCACCGTGCCACTAGAACTTATTTGCTGAGTGGTGAGAGCTAATTTTAAGTCCAGTGTTATAAAAATGGTTGTGCTTCAACAAATGTGTACAGTTTGCACTTATCAGCACTGATATTTCATTTAATATTTGATCACTTGGTGGGGATACTGAGAGCCCTTAGCTCTGCCATCAGTTATCACCTTGCTCTACACATTGTTGTACCCTGGCATCTATTAATAGAAGATATTTGCCTTTTATGCCTTTGTGATGTAATTTTTCCAAGCAATTGGCTAAGGACCTTGTAAACATTTTTTAAAAGAAAGTTCATGAATGCTACGCCAGTGCTTCTGATTACTCTGCCAAGTTTGTGATATGTGACTTCTACAAAACCTGTTAACTCTTTACCTTCCTATTATTTTATTTTTATAAAATTCTCTTATTTTACTCTGTATTATAATTTCCAACCATTAGTCTACCACAGTGGAGTTCCTCATTAGAAAGATTTGAAATCTGCTATTATATGCCTGCTTGTAGATTAGTAATACTAGCCACAGGCAAGGATAGGATTGGCCAGGATATTAACCAGAGTTGAGCTTTTTAGGGTAAGTTAAATACTTTTTTTGACACTGAATTTATTATTTAGATTAATCAAAAAGTGGCAAACTTAGAGCATTTTTCTTGCTATCTAATAGAAGTTCAGAAGAAGTGCAAGATGGAGAAAACTCTCTGTAGCTGAAATCATACATGTTCTATTTTCCTTTGTAGAAAAGAGGAGACAATGGCAGATTTTACACATTAAAACAAATTCTTGGTCTGGGAGAATCTAGTTATGTGGTCTTTTGGGTGATTTTGTTTTCTCTATTCTTTTAGCCATTTTTTTATTATTTTAGTGTTGACATCTTAGTGGATTTTTCTGGTAGTGAGTTATTTCGTGTGGATTTTGGTCACTGTGTGTGTTGGTTTGTTGTTGTTTTGGCTTTTTTTTTTTAATCACATGCATCTGGTGTTTAGGCTTACTTAAGTTCTTAGCCTTTGGCTCCCCTCACTGTTTGAAATGTCTGCCTGCTATTGAATGTATCTGTAGACTTTTGCCATTGACCTTTTCTTTAGAGCAATATTTATAAGACTAGAACAAATGTGGAGCACAAAAGCTCCTGAAAGGAAAAAGGATATCTATGTACTGTTTCAGAGGGGTATAAAAGCCTTCCTAATATAAAAACGTTCTGAAGCGTTCCCGTGAGAGAAGATACGCCTGAGCATTAGCCCTGACATCTCCTTTTTTTCACAGCCTTACACATGAGTGCTAATGGATCAGCTCTTGAGAGAATTGCAATTAATTCTATTTCTGTTAAGTGCACTGCAGATACCAGTGCAGCATGGTGTGTGAGTGACAAGCTCCTGTGTCCTACCCCACCACAGGTGGTTTGATTTCATTGGGCTGGGCGTCGTGGGATGCAGCAGTGCTGCTTTTTTTTTGCAGGAGGTGTTTGGGTGATGCAGGTTTGTTGACGTGCTACACAGCTCAAGTAGAAGGAGGAAATAATAAAATAAAGAAAAATTAAAGTAGCCAAGAACACACCACTGTTTCAAAATTATTTGGTGGAACTGCTTTTAGCTGACTGTCTTTGATTTTTATGGATATGTCCTAGATACACAGAAAGCTTAAATAAACACTTAAACTGTAATGGGATATTTTGAGGATAATGTCAGTGTGGCCCAAGATATTAATGGGTTTCAGTGAGGCCAACCTCTTTGGCATTTTAGAGAAATGGAGTGCATCATCGCTTTTTACTGATGAGGTTTTCTGTGTTTGAGGAAGAGTTTCTGTTTGATAGTCTGGTGAGTAAACAGTGTTACTTGATCTGGGTTTTATCAAAGCGCGTGATAGCTTCCTCTTTGCTGAACACAGTTTTTTAATACTACATGTGGCCATCTTGATAGAAGCCAGTTAATAAACTGATTAATTCTTTGGGATTCATGCAGCAACAAGTAAACGTATTTTTCTTTTTTAAGAAATGAAAATAGCTCAGGAGAGACAATAAGATGGGAAGAAGCATTAGGGTACTATAGGTTTTTCTGGATTTTCTTCCTCTTTTTATGTGTATTGGCACTATTTTTCTTCTATTTAACAAGTTTTATATAGATTTTAAGGAGTTAGGACTGATGTCTGGAATGCTGGATGCATGGTATCAACCAGAAACCCAATTATTTTTTACAATACTCTTAAATTCCTCTTCTCTTTAACGAGCACAGCAGCTTTGGGTCAGGTGTGTGGCAAATACTTCTGTGTTCCCCAAATTTTGTGTTTCTACCCATCACGCTTTTCTGATCCATGGTATCAACATTGACCCTGCAAATCCCCCTGAACACTTTGAAGATGCATCTTCAAGTTTAAAAATGGTTTTAAGGTACTGATGCTTGCTGTGTTTTGTCTTGGAATCTTTCTGTAGTCACCAGTGATCACAGCATGATTGTGTTGGAAAGGTGAGAGCTTAAGCTTTTTCTGCTGCTGACTAGAACAAATTGTGCTTTACTTATTTCGGTTTCAGTTAAAAGTTACATGTGGGGAAAATATCACATCTATTCTCTAAGTTATAAAATTAATGGTTTGAAATAATTTTATGGTTGAGAACTGTGCTGGGAAACTAGGACACAAAGAGAATTCCTGTGGCATAAAAATAATTAACACTTAAACAGTTGATATTAAGACTTAGGTGTTTAGCCTATTTAAAAAGATGTGAATTGAAGGGAAAAGAATGTTTTCATATACCTCACCACTAAAATCTTTTAAGAATTATTTTAAATGCTTAGTAATCTAGATTGGAGAAAATGGAATATGAGAAGTGGTAGGATAAGAGGAAAGACCTCAGGTTGTGCCAGGGGGGGTTTAGACTGGCTATTAGGGAAAATTTATTCATTTATAGGGATGCCTAGCATTGGAACAGGCTGCCCAGGGAAGTGGTGGAGCCACCATCCCTAGAGGCATTTTGGAGATGTGTAGATGTGGTGCTTTGGGACAGGTTTTAGTTGTGTGCTTAGTGGAGGCTGTCACCACATCCCAGTACATGGCTGTGGAGAAATGGAGATCCCTTTTTTTTACAAGGAATCACATGGAAAAGAATGAAACTAATGGGTACAAGTTACTCCTGGGGAGGAGATTGCTACTAGGCACAAGAGGAGAATTTTCACAATGAGATCAATTAGTTGGAATGGTTGGAAATCTCCCCAAGGAATGGTGGATTCTCCAAATCCGGACACTTTTAAAATTCAGTTGGACAGGTTGCTGAACCGTCTAGTCTACATGGTGCTTTTGCCAAGAAAGGTTGGACCTAATGATCCTTGGGCTCCTTTGCAACTTGGAATTCTATGGTTCTAAAAAAGGCACTGTGAGTTCAGGATTTCTGTTCCTTTGCTGTGAGGGAAGACTCAGTGCTCTACCCTGTCTGCTCTGACATGAGTTAAAATGTGTTTGTTGAAGACAGACACAAAAGCTTTGTATTTCACCTGAAAAACTTTCCTTGTTCTGATTATACAGGTAGTTACCAACCTGCTTGCTTGCTTTAGACTATTACATGCATTGATCTAATGCTAAACTTCAGAAAGATTGCATATAATAACTCTAAAAGATGTGCAGATGGGTCACTCTGTTCCACTGGTGTATTGTATTTCTCATTAGATTGGTAGGTTTAGTCTGGCTACTTTTTCATTACAAGGGGGTCACATGCTGGTGTGAATCCACTTTGAAGTAGATTTGCATCTGAAAAGTTCTGAATGTCTCTGTTGGGAACAACAGGTCCTTTTACTGTGTGAAGCAATAGGTCATGTTCCCTTGTGCCTGCCCATTCCTGCCCTGATAAAATTGCAAACAAAAGGGTAGGATGAACTTTCATACCTTATTCATTATTCTGTCTTTTTTTTTTTTATTCAGTGGTACATTCTTTTGGTGTTCAACCAGGTTGAATGAACTCTTAAAGTGACATAGACCAAGCTCAACAGTATCATTGACAGGAATGTGGTTTTTTCGCCTTTTAAATTTTATTTTATTCATGGAGAGTCTGATTTTTTAATGTCTGTGCTCCCTCATGCCCCAGTTCCATAGCTGACACAAATATTTTTTTGTCTAATCTGTGAACTGTCTGTGCTTTTAGCTTCTATGGTTACTATTTTCACATTTCAAAATTTAATTCAGACTTAATTCAATTTATGGGGAAATGTTTCCAGTTTGTCTCTGCTTGGTGGTGGAAATAAGTTGGATATATATCTGATCTATTAATGACTTTGCCCTCTTCCAAAACTTGAAAGGAACTAGAAATGTTCTTCCAAGATGTCTCTTTAGCTGCCACATGAATAACAAGGAATCCAAATCTTTTTATTTGCATATGTGCAAGCTAATTTGAATGTTTTCAGCTCCATTCTGCAGTATTTTAAATTTGCTTTTTTGTTGGATGTAGGCATGTTCTTCTAATTGTTTTCCAAAAGCGGTTTTGAATACTTTAATTTATATAAAGTAGGTAAATTAAGAATGAGGTAGAACTATAATTAATTTGTTACTTGATTTAATAATTGCATACTCAGTTATTTTTTAATTATATGCCCTGTTCTTCACCTTCCTTTTAGGTGATAATTTTTGAGTGTAAAACTCAAAATTGAAAGTGTCTTGAAAAGGATCATTTCAATGCTGAGCTGTATTCTTAAGCCAAGCATTTGTGGTTGCACATATTAAAACGTTGCTCCCTGCTCACTGTATAGGGAAACAACCTGAAAGCAAAGTCTTGCTCCTATGAAGGAAGCAGCGTGATTTGTTTGTAAACATTACAGGCTAAAAATCCTAATCAACAGAAATGTGCTTAGAAATTCTGGTTAAGGAGATGGGAGCTGGGCTTCCATGATCTTCATCTCTCTCTGGTTGTCATGAACGAGGGTTTCCTGGGTGGCCCTGCTCTAACAGATTTATGGGTTCGTGTGCCTCTTCTGTCTCTCTGCTTTATGGAAAAGTCATTAAAGACAAGGAAGTTTTGCACTGAGTTCTGCATTCCACCACTTTGATGTTGCTATTCCTATGTCTGTCCTTCTTGTCAGAAAGGAGTTCTCACCCCTGAAACAAGATGATATTTTTTTTCCCCCCCAGTGCTAGACCTATCTAAATTGTGACTGCTGTCTTCTAGGGCAGTCCTGAAAATTTACACTGACACTTCACATCAAGGTTAGGATCCCCTTTCATTGGAATGATGAAATCTTGCTGATGTCAGCTTAAGATCTCGAAATTAGACTTTCTATGCCTCTTTCCATTTGTGTGGGAAAACTAAAATATCTCTGTCCACTTTTCAGATATATTAAGACATTTCCTATTTAAAGTTAAGAGCCTATACCGTTCAATTCAGAAGTGACTTTTAGACTTGTGTAGCTAAAAGAGAAATGGCCTGGTATTGAGTCTTGTATGTGATTTTTGTTTATTGCTTTTAGTTTTCCCCAAGGAGCATTTATAATTTTTTTTTTATAACAACCTGTGAAATATGGAACTGTGTGAAATATCTCCTCAACAAAGTATTGCTCTTAAATGTTGCTGGCTCCTTCCCCTTTCTTTCCAGTCTTGCAGGAGTTCCAAAGCTGTAAATACTCAAATGCTTTACTTGTACAGGAATGTATATTTTCTGATCCAAAGTGGATAGAAAACTGTTGAAGGAAGCCAGCTCTTGCCTATTAAGTAATATTGTTGTGGCTTGTAAAATGGGAAAATGGAATATGTGAAACTGCAGCTTTCATTTTGATGTATTGCTGGCTGTTATTCCTTTCAGAATTATAAAAGACATACTTAAGTGTGAACTGGAGAATAATGTCAAGGGAAAAAAATGTTACATTTTGGCAATGGTTTAAAATAAATTAAACTTTAGAAGTGTTCAGACTCAGGTATTTCCATTTTGATTCATTCCCTTGCATTAATATATCCCTGGTATTTTTTGTAGTAAATGACCTTTTCTATTTCAAATTAAAAAGACAAATTAGTGGCAAAGCTTTTTCTTATTTTCTTCTTCCACTCAGAAACAGGAACATTTTCAAGTTCAGTAAATAACCAAACATTTACAAATGAGGGAAGGAGTAGAAATTCAGCGTGAGATGTTCCATAAAACTGGAGTAAATGCAGTACTTTCAATGAAATAGTAAAAAACCAAAAAAAAATTGATATTATTTTATTTTTCTTTGAAGATCAGGTCTATCCATACATACGTAGTGTTTGTGGTGTGTTTTGGGCTCTTTTGGGTGTGTTGTTTATTTGCTTGTTGTCTTGGGTAGTTCTTTTTGCCTTGGGTAGCTCTTTTTGCCTGTTTCTTAGAATGTGAGATCTGAAGGCAGTGGATAGAGCCAGGCCACTTTTCAGGAGCCGTGGAGACCTGGGTTTCCAGCTAGGGCTTGTCAGACCATCTAAATGAGCTGCAGGTTGTAAGAGAGCCTAAATTCTGATAAACTCTGTTGATGTGTAACACACTTGTACTTGTAGAAGGAGACTGAGGTGAGCTGCTTCCTAACAATTCCCAAGCTCTTTAACACAGCAGCGGATGAAGTGAGCAGCACGACGGCCCCTTCACTGTTCATTTGTGTGCATCAATGCAAACATTGATTGGAGTTTGGAAGAAAGGTCAAGAGTGTTCTCTCACCTCCTCTCACAAGAGTTCTACGTAATTTGCCATCACGGTGACAACTTCTGCCTCTGATCCCTCCATTAATTAGAAACAGAAAAGAAAAAGGTCACAATGAGAAGTCTTTAAATGGGATGTTAGTTGTCGTGCACCAGCTTGATACCTCAGTAAGCTTCCTTGAATTCCTCCAGGTTCTCAGTGAAAGAAGACAATGACACATGCTTTGAATTCAATAATCAATTTGAGGTTCTATTACTCTGTTGATCAGGATGCCTCTAAAAGCTGGCTCAGAACAATATTTAGAAACTTTTTATTATTGGTGAAACCTTGATATTCTGAGACCTAGTGAAATGAGACTCAAAAGTCCATAGGTATAAAGAAAATAATTTTTTCTGTGTTATCTCAACATTGCTTCATTCAACAAGTGTCATTTGTACTTCACATAAGTCTTACCTTAAGAAATAAAATGCAGTTTTCATTTCATCTTTAAAGATTGAGTATGTTTTTGGAATTCCATAATGCTGATAGTTTTGGTAGGCAAAGGAATCTATTATATTGTAACTTAAAGTTTATATAAAGTAAGCAAATTTAGAATTTGCCAAGTTTACTTCAGTTTAACTTTCTATTAAGCAAATGTTTAAGCAAAGCTCTCAAGAGCATGATTTAGGCAACTTTATCTTGCAATCAGTGTCAATATACCTTTTTTCTTTGAAAATTTTAAGAGGAATGGTGAATACTAGTGAAATTCTTTCAAATTATAAAGCTTAATGAGAACCAAGTTCAGCAAATGTAGCCCTTTGACTTTACTGTGAACTCTGTTTGGATTAGGTGCCAAAAATTCCTTCCTCCTGATACCAATTACTCTATCACATAGCTATCTCATAATTTTTTTCCTTATTGGTGACATTAAATTTTATAGTTGAGATGTATATTAAACTGCAGCTTTGTTTGCTTGTGTTCTTATTTAAGATAAAAATTCTGTAGTACAGTTCATTCTGCTTTATTAGTTAAAATTTTATGCCAGTGAGTTTCTGTTTATTTTTATTTAATAGCTTTGTGCCAGCTTAGACTTTGTGTGCAATTCCTCTTTGTCCACCAGTACTGTAGGTTAGAATAACTGAGAGGCAGATAAGTTATAAGGATCCCCAAACTGTTCCCAGATGCCATTCACTTTGACTTTGCTGTGAGGGTGCTGTGAAAGGTTTTTCAGGTTATGCACTTAATGTGGGACATATTTGAGATGAGAACTCAAATTTAAACTCATCATTGCTGTGTGTTATATTGATTTTGTAGATGAGTGAGGTGTGCACATGCTATATGCAAACTAATTATATTAAATATTCTTTTCAGGGGAAAACAAGTCCAAATAAGTATAAAACATGTTAAAATTAGAGAACTAAGTGAGTGAAAGACAGTTTCTCACACAATTAAAACACTTGTTTTCAGATATCATGAAAATGAGAAAATAATAGAATTGAGGTTGTTTTTTCAAGGATAAAACCGAATGATAAAGCAGCGGAAAATGGAAAAAAAAGTATGCTCTAAATATATTTATGGAGATGAAAAATATGTACTCAAAGATAAAATTCAGTGTGCTTTATTATATCAAGTGTATTGGGGATAAATGAGAGAGATGGTTAATCAAAATAAGCCAAGAACACAAATATTGAAATTATTAAAAAGCATTTTGTGTTGAGCTAGGAATCTTGTATCTTTGTCTTGATAGGTTAGGAACATTTTGGTGGACTATTTATAGATTTTCATAGGTTTTTAGGTTTATTAGGGATAGGGATTATTATTCATTTGTATTCTTTGTGGGTTTTTTTTGGTTGTGGGTTTGGTGTTTTTTTTTGTTTGTGGGGTTGGTTTGTTTGTTTTGAGGGGAAAGCATATTTTATAGCATTGAAAATCCTACTTTTTGATCTCACTAGCTTGAAAAAAGGTCTTTCGTTGCAATCTGCCAATGGCAAGGTAGAGTAATATCCTTCAGGAGAGGAAACAAATGTGAAATAGTATAGAGCTACCTTAAAAGTGTATAATTATGGTGGTTACAACAATACTAAGGAAGGCATTGTTCCAGATACTTGTTTCTGCAGGGAGAGAGGTTGTGGATTAATTAAGGATTACAGCAACACTGGAATGTGGTGCACTGTTCTTTAGTAAGTCTTGTTTTATCCCCTAGAGACCTCAGGAAGGCAGCAGTTTAACTGAGCCATTTCAGGTCTTGAAGTGACTTTGTTCTCTTTGTTCTTACTTATTAATAATATACTCAGTTGTACTGTGTGTACTTCTGCTTGGCCGCTGCAACTGACTGAGAGCCAAACAACTGAATAGGTTTGTTTTCCAGGAACTGATGGCTAATTCACCCTTCTTCCATGCTTTCCATAGGATTCTACAAATCCATTATCTGGCACAGTAGCAGCAGTTCATGGAAGTGCTTCTTAAGCAGCAGAGTTTCCCCAAATGTGCACTAAATATACTGCTAAAACATGTTCTAACAGCATTCATGACTACTGGTTACTTGGAAAATATTTTGTTTTGTTGGTAGGAACGTGAATGGAATAGTGTTGGTTAATGTAAAAGATAAGGCAGGAGGGATCAGTAAGAGCCAGGGAAAAAAGGTTTTTAGAGAAAACAGCAGCCTGAAAGGTGGTAAATATGAAAAAAAAAAAAAATCTAAATCCTTTTTATGGCTTCTTTGCTTGCTGAAGGTGGAATTGGAATATATGTGTAATTATGTCTCAAAGGGTGCTTTTTCAAATTGTACATCATGTGCTGTACCTTCCCATGGCTCTTTTCCCTCACTGGTAGCAGGGCACCTGCTGTCTCTTGTAATAGCATTGCCTCCTGCATACTGGTATTCCCTCAGGAAAACTGAGTGACTTTTCTGCTTAAAAAACTGCAGCTGGATTGGGTCTGATTTGGTGAAAAAGTCATGTACCAGTTTGATTATGCTGTCCTCAATCTGTTATTCAGAGCTTTAGAGCAGTGACTGCCGTAATTATTTCTTTGTTGTAGCTTTCATTTAGGCCAGTTAAAAAAAAAAAAAAAAAGGAATTATGGCAGGTACTTTCTATTGTTGTGTCTCAATTTCTTCCTGATTTCTCAAAGTGAGAGCTGGAAATGCAATTTGCCCTGTGTGAAGTTGCTTTGATTAAGTGAGGACACAATGCTGATGAGGTGTCACCGTTCCAGACCCGTGTGTGCAAGGTGCCCAAAGAGCTCCAAAGGGAATGTGCATTCTTTGTGGAAAGCACTGGGCAGTATGTGCAACATTGGACTGATGATCCTTTTTCTCAGATGCCAGGGTTGAGTGTTTGCTGAAAACTCCAAACTGGATTTTTGCACGTTGGTACATAAATTATTTAGCCGTTTTTTTGGGCTTCATTCATGTAAAATTGTTGTGGGATGTTATGTTTCAGCTGTTGTTTTATTCTAGTTGTCTCATCTTCGTTTTAAGATAGTTTGGTTTAGTCAGTCAAGTCTGTTTGTTCCTTCCAGTTTCATTCTTTTAACCCCCTCTTAGATTTCTTTCCCTGTTTCTTGAGGGAGAGGTAGTTCTTTCTTCCAGTTTTCCATCTGCCTCCTAGTTTTATTTTTCCCTTTAGCTTTTTGTCCTTGTGTTTTGTCCACTTTTTCCATTTTCATCCTGACACCTTTCCTGCATTAGCAGCAGTAATTTCTCATTTTATAGTGGTGGTTTTTCCTGTCTTTCATGTGATCCATGTTTTAGAGGCTACATAATTTCAGAGTTACCAGGCATTTTCAAGAAGCCATTAAACCTGACATATTTTGTGACTCCTACTCTTGTATGTTATAATTAACCCCAACTATTAATCAAGACAGACTAGTAACTAATATAATGAACTAATTCCTTGCCACATTATTAAAGTAAGTTATTATTTACTTTATGTGGGAAATATTTTATATATGTTAGAATATTGTAAGGATGGAAAACATTAAAATGGTTCAGTTAACAAACTGTAATTGCTTTTTCCATCTACTGAAGAGCCTGGTTGTTCAAGAGATTGAATGATTTTAACACCCACTCATTGTTCACCATGCAATAAGAAATACTGTGCCTCCTAAATCAAATTTTAACAATCTGCTCCTAATTCAACACCCATTTAACCTTTTGAGCCTGATGATTTTCCAGTAAACCAGCAAAATCAGTATCTTATCTTACAATGTCAGCCAATCTTCACCTTCAGACATAGCATTTCTTAATATTTGAAATTCAGAGTTTATTTGGCTTACAGCTGTGAAACT
Organism: Rhadina sibilatrix; assembly: GCA_013400275.1. Lineage (NCBI taxonomy): Eukaryota > Metazoa > Chordata > Aves > Passeriformes > Phylloscopidae > Rhadina > Rhadina sibilatrix. Next base: position 322,098 of record VWYO01020127.1, read on the forward strand.
ACTGCAGTTTTTCTTGCTGGTTATAGAATGCAAATTGGTTGTATATAATCCTGTGCTTGATAGTGACACTGTTGGTAGAATTTGGCTTGTATTGACTTATTGGCAGCGAGCTCTTAAGTTTCTTTCAGTTTAAATCAGGGCATGGAATTAAATCTGCACTTTTGACTAATAACTGTAAAGCTGATAGACCTCAAACTTAGTGGACTCCTAAACTTAATTTTCAATAAATAAAAGTTGTTGTTCAAAAATTTAAAGCTATTGCTATTTCAAATATTTATTGCTATTTTCAGCCTTGTGTTAAAATTCTGCCCGTATTTGCCACAAAATTTAAGAAGCTGGAGTTTTCTGCAGTATGATTGCAATTGCTTTCTGCTTGTCCTATGTTGTGCTGATTTGTTTCACTTCCATAGAGGCTGGGTGAGAATCACAGAGGGAGGCTAGAATTATGCTTTCTTCCTGACCAGAAGGTGTGTCTTGCAGAGAAAGAGTGTGGGTCTGTTCCCATTTTCCTTTCTTTTTTTCCCCCACACTGTGGCTCCCCAAGCCAAAAATTTAAAGATAAACATAGAATTAGGCTTATCCATCATATTCTATTAGTTCCACAATTTCATTAATGTTGTCCAAAAGAAGATCTTTGCACTAAGATCAACCCAAACAGGCAGTGCAGGAGGAGGATTTTGTTCTCTGGCAGAAAGGCAAACTTTGCTTTGAGGTTGCCTGTGGGGTTGGATCATGTCTCCTGAGGTTTCCCTGTGGTGGGGCTGGGTTGAAGGGAGGCCTCTGATGCACCAGCTCTCCTGCACAGCTTTGGAAGACCCATCCTTGCTGTGGATCCTGGTACTATTTGCCTTAAGAAGCTATAGAACAGCAGTCACTAGTTATGTGAAGGTTGACCTGTTTTTCTAAGATTACACAGAGACAAACTTGTCCTCCTCTGCCTCTGTTGGAGCATGGGTTTTCTTGCCTTGATCAGCTCTCTTTGGAAAAACAATACAGGAAATGAGTTTTTGTTTTCAGCTAACCATTAGAAATATCATGATAGAAATCTGGTGTCATGTAAACCACGGGTCAAAGAAAGAATTGGTTGCAAAACCTTTTCAACTGCTCACAAAAACATGGATCAAAGTCATAAATTCATCGAATTTGGAAAATAATAGGTAGTGTGTAGCCATGGATGGCTAGGAAGGTAACAGGCTGCAGCCTCTATAGATGAGATATATGTTGCAGAAAACTCCAGGAAAAACAAAGCCATTTCCTGTCAAGAATTCTTATGAGGAATGTGTAATGAATGAAGAAATGCTGCTGCATGTCTATTACTCACCTTCCTCTGTTTTTTTGGTGGGTTGTTTTGGTTTTAGTTTTTAAAAGCCCTTTTCTCTATTTTGTCTTTGAACCATCTAGGACAGAAGCATTAGTTGTTGGCAATACAGAAAATTTGGCAGCTGCTCTTAGGAATCATTTTGTAGATTTAGGTCTCTTCAACTTATTTTTGTTTCTGCTATCTAAGATGTATTGATGTATTTTGATTTGGGAATATTCTTTGGAAGGCCAAATTCATACTCTAATCTTGCCATGAATAAGTAGATATTATATATAACTTTTTTATTCCTAAATGAACCGCTCTTTAATTATTAGTGTGTAGCTTGTGATGTGAAAGAATATGTGAAGAAAAGGCAGTAAATAAAATGTGCTGGTTTTTTATGGATGCAGAAAAAAATCTGTGAAGAAATACTTGGAATGGAAAACTGCATCTACCTGAAGTATTTCACATAGAGAAATAATAGTGAAGGATTAAAGCAAAAGGTCGATTCCTGGATTGCCAGCACTGTTTTGTTCAGTTGGAGGATTGAACAGCAGGCTTGGCACACCTACATTGATATTGACAGGTGGTGTTTTTCTTGAAGGTCAGCAACTACACCAGGTGAAAAATTCCATGCTCAGGCAGGGGACATTCTGACTAGTGATAATAGCATCAAAAAATTGATTTATTTTGCTACGGAGTCTAAAAAAATAATGATAGTATCTTGTGCTTTTTTAGTTTTGGTTTTAGTTTTATTATTTTGTAGGCTTAGCAGTAACAGGATGATGCCTCCATCTTGCTTATCTTCTGTACGAAGTTTAACAAGGGCAAGTGCCAGATTCTGCACCAGGGATGGGGCAACCCTGGCTGTAGGGACACCCTGGGCACTGAGAGGCTGCAGAGCAGCGCTGTGCAAAGGGCCCTGGGGGCCCTGGTCCATGGAAAGCTGAATGTGAGTCAGCAGTGCCCTGGCAGCCAGGAGGGCCAACCCTGTCCTGGGGGCACCAGGCCCAGCATGGCCAGCTGGGCAAGGGAGGGGATTGTCCCCTCTGCTCTGCTCTGCTCTGGGGCGGCCTCACCTCCAGTGCTGGGGGCAGCTTGGGTGCCACAATGTAAAAAAGACATGAAACCATTAGAGAGGGTCCAAAGGAGGGCCACGGGATGGTGAAGGGCCTTGAGGGGTCTGTACAGCCTGGAGGAGTCTGAGGGGAGGCCTCATGGCCAGCTACAATTCTGTACTTCCCTCGTGAGGGAAGCGCAGCGGCAGGCACTGAAATCTTCTCTGTGGTGACCAGTGACAGAACCAGAGGGAATGACTTCAAGTTGTGTCAGGAGAGGTTTAGGCTGGATATCAGGAAAAGGTTCTTCACTCAGGACTTGGTTGGACACTGGAACAGACTGCGCAGGGATGGGTGAGCTTAATTTGTTTCCTTTGAGCTGACAGTCTCAAAATTTGGTATAAAGGTGTTTTTATGTAAGACAGAGGTGGGAGTAGCTTTTATGTTCTCGTTTGTAGTATCCTTAGTATCATGAGCAAGTAAAACTAACCTTAGAGGTTGTCAGTCTCTGTTCTGCTGTGTTGTACTTTCTAATTTGTGGCCCCAAAGAGCTGTTCTAGATCCCCTGGTCTTTAGACTGTAATGTTGTTCCTATCTGTTCCATTGCACAAAGCATTGCTTTATCAGCAGAGACGCAGGATTTAGTGAGTGAAAACACAGAAAATCTCTAGATATCATGTTTTATAGCTTCATCTCCTACTTCTTAATAGAAAGAAACAAACGTAAGTTTAATCTTCATGGTAACGATTTCAGAAGTGGAAAAATTGGTATTAAACATTCTAAAAACCTGAACTAAGTGATTTGGAAATTCTTCTCTGAACTCAGTCATTTTCTTTGGAGAAATCTTTATTTTAAATTGAAATACTGATTTGGATATATACTTCAGTGGATGAGGTTTGTTCTGCTGGCAAGCACCCCAGCAAATTTGTGCTCCAAGCAGCATGCTGATTGCATTAGAGAGAGAATCATTATCTTTGCTCTAAGTTATTTGAGTTTATTTGCCCTAAATCAGCTAGTCCATGAGGTTCTGTAAGCATGCAAGACACCACTTTCCCTTTATGTGCTAAATGGTCGCCTGAAAAAATAAATGTGGCATCTCAGCGTGTTGCTTTTTTAGTCAGATATTTGAATTTATGTGTGTACGTGTGCAAGCACAGCCACGTGTACCTGGCGAGAAGGCGAGGGAAGCAGTGATAAATACTTGAGAAGGTATTGCAAACTGCTTGTTCAAACTGCCAGAATTACTGCTACAGGGAAACAATATATGGTGCATATTGCATTGCAGTAAGTGTTTCTGTTCCTCTCTTTAGCATGTGAGGAAATGCCACAGTTCCCCATTTCTGGGTTACAGAAAAGTGCACTGGCCCAGCACATGGCTCATCCTATGCTGCCAGTCTTTACCATTCTTCAAAACACACTCTAAAAAAGCTAAATTGACTCTTTTTCTTTACTCTATGTTCATAAATGGCTTAAAATATTCTCTTTAAGGTCAAGGCTGTTAGCATGTGCTACAAGTTATGAGTGCTTCTATACTCCAGTATGACTTCTTCAGTTTTTTTTTTTCTTGTGTGTCCCTCAAGGTGCCATGCAGGTAAAATAGAGTCATTGTAATTCTTAGGGCATCATAGACTAAGGGATTCTGTGTTCTGATGAGACATCTAAAATGCTGATGGAAAATGCTGCTTAGAGTCAGTTTTCTGAAAGATCTTTGTAAATTGACTGAGAGCAGATTCGGGGTATATTTTTTTTAACCCTCTGTAAGTCTTTTTTAAAGGGTTTTCAGATTTCCCTATTTCTTCAAGCACCTTCATGATTTACTGGCAGAGTAAATTTCTTTAACATGAATAGTTATCCTGCCTCTTTCTCCAAAGAACTGGGAATTAACTGAAATTCTTGTATTTGAGCCGCTACATTTACCATGAACAGTATGTTTAACATGAATGTTTTCCCATGTAAACTGTCTGAAGTATTTGTCCATGCAAAATATCTAAATGCTTTGGGTCATGTTGAATACCAAAATACCAAAGGTGTTCCTTTCTTGTACATGTAGTACTTATTGTGCTTTGTCTTCTGATAGAGAATACTTGGGTTTTACATATCAGCAGGTGGTATTTCCCTTGCACAAAGGAAAATCCTTCTGGATATAAAGTAGTTCACTTGTCTAAACTCCTCCTTTGTCTCAGCCTCTTCTTCATGTAAATGAGCTGATGCACTGGGGAGCAAGGGAGTGATTTGTGTCAAGGGTAGGGCTTTGCTTGGGCATGTCTCCCTCCAATCTCTGTTTCACGTAGCTGTGTTCAGCTTTCCATGGAGTCAAGTAGCTCAGATCAAGAAGGTGATGCTAGAGTAGCTGAACAGGAGAGAATAATGTGTGCTGAGTGAAAAATCATCCTGTCTATAAGGGCTGTGGGAAGGATTGAGACATGGTTTCCTGTTTTCCGATTCTGCAAATGTGTCTGTGTCTTCTGTACTGTTCACTGGACTGTAAAGTGAAAAATTATTAGACACAAATTTTAAAGTAGCTATGCTGTTTTTGAAGTCTGGTATGTTTTACCTTCAGAGAGGTGTAGGATTTTTTTGTCGTTCCTGGGGATTTTTTTGTGTGGTTTTTTTTTTTTTTTTCTGTTTCTCCTGGAGTCAGTCTCTTGTAGAATTAAAATGAGATGCTAAAAATTGTGGGGTAGAAATGGCAGCAGTTGCCCAACCACAGATTATGTATCCCAATCTCTTCTTGGGGGAATTACTCTCTCTACATTTAGATAACAGCAGAAGATTAAAAGGGGGGTGGTTTACTTTGAGTTGTTACATTCATGCTCTCCATGTGCAAGCAGACTTGTTTGCTTCAGGATATCTTAAAAGGATGTTCACTAATTATGTCTGTGGCCTTTGCATGTGAAGAATGGATGGATAAATTTAAAAAAGAAGTAGAGAGAAGTCTGAGTAGTTACAGATTTAGTTAGGATATTGTTGCCTTAAAACCTAAGGCGTCATACAAAAAGATGATTTTTCTTTGTAAGGAGATAATAGAAATAATATAGCAGGCTTTAGGAGTCAGCTCTCCACATGATTTGTCTGACTGAATAATAAGAATATTGCTATGCTATTAGAGCTAGACTAGTAAAGAAAGATGATTTCTAATGACCTTGACAATAGTGGGGAAATCACCTCTGGAAATCTACATATACAGATCAAATAATACCCTGGCACATAGGAATGAATTGCTGATCCTAGGGCCATTTCTTTCAGTTTTAATAATAAACCAGCAAAACTTGGTGCAGTGAAAAGACTTCTGCTCAAATATATGTCCCAATGTGATTGCAGTCCTTCCTTCCTTCCTCCAGCCTGCCCCTGTGGTATTCAGCTGAGCTGTGCCCCTTGTCTTCCTTGTGCAGACAAATAAAGATGATAATTCTAAATGTAATGAAAATGTGCAGTAGGCCTAATATGCAATATATGCAATAATTAGGAATACTTTTACTGTTATGTACTTGACATTTTTAGGTCCCTCAAAACACCTATCTATTTCTTTATTCTATTCTTCTAATTAAGCCTTTGCTAAAGTGAGAGTGTAAATAATTTGAGTAGAATGGAAAGTTTATTCTAACAGAAAAATGTTGCTTTTCAACAACAGTGCTATGAACTCTGTTCCAGGTTCAGGCCAGGGAGGAATATAGGGTTTTCTCCTTTGTTTTAAGATAGTGCAAATAATTGTAATAGAAGTGTAAGCTCTGTAGGCTGTTTTTAGTGTATTTATAATGTGCCCTTGTAAAATCCTTGCCAAATTCTTATGTCACTTTTTTTTTTTATTAACCCTGATAATTTAGGGTAAGGGCTTGGAACTAGCAAATGGAAACCTTGATTAATTTATTTAACCAGAGCAATTAATTAAAAATCCAGGCTTGTTTATCCAAGAGCAACTATTTGAAGAAAAGGATAATATTCTTTTATCAACACTGGAAGAGCTGATGCCTCATGAGAGAAATGTGTCTCTAGAAAAGGGAAGGGTGAGCATGGCTAGAAGAAAACCTGCTTCAGGCTAGTAGACCTTTATTTTTTTCCTTCTTTATGGGAAGGAAACTTAAAAAGTAGTTTTATTGCCTGCAACAGCACTGAGCCCTAAGGGGAATCCAAGTGAAACAAATGAGCTTTGGTTCACTTGTTATAACTTCTGTGAATGTAAAAATACTTTTTTCAGTGTATGCAGTCCCCAAATGCTAAGTTCTGTCTTGTCATTGGTGGTCTTTCAAAATGGGGAACCATTAGGGTAAGTAAGGTCTCCACAGCTACCTGAAAGGAAGGTGTCAGTCTCTTCTCCCTGACAGCAAGGGTCAGGGCAAAAGGAGAGAGTCTCAAGTTATGCTGGGGTGATTTAGAGCAGATATTAGGAAAAAAAAATTATTCACCAAAAGTGGTTGAGTCACCATAACTGGAGGGATTTAAAAGAGGTGGTACTCAGGGACATGATTTAGCAGTGGGCTTGGTAGTGCAGAGTTAATGGTTGGACTTAATGATCTTAAAGGTCTTTTCCAACCTAAATGATTCTGTAGCTCTTATTCCATTTAATTTTTCTGATTTGGATCAGAGTAGTATTCACATCTGTCTTGTGAAGTGTTGTAAATTACATAGATATTTCTTTCACAAGTGATGAATTTTGCACCATTATTTTATATATATACTTCTGTTTTAAAGAAAGAAACACAAGGGAATTCTTTCTGCCTCTGTTAGTGGAGAGTTCAAAAGCACAAAATAATTTTCAAATGGGATTGCTTCAGATGAAACTTCATCTCTGTTTTCAAGCTGTTGGCTAAATAAATACTTGGTTGCTTAATGTATCTGCTGGTTTTAGGAATCTGGATGTGACTGCCTGTCCCTGATGCCAGACACTGATGCTTGCTATTGCAGCTTTTCTGTAATGCAGCTTTCTGCAACACTTGAAAATTATGAAATGAAATAACAGAAATGAAAATTAGAATTGCTGTACAGAAGAGAGCAAAACATAAAGTGCTTGATAATGTCAATTTTGCTTATTAAAAAATCTATTTTAAAAGTCCCCAAAGCTCTGAAGAAACACATACCAGATGACTGAGACTGTTATTAGAGTCTATAGAGCTACATTTATGTTATGATTGTGTTACTCCCCAGATCAAAGCTAAAAAATAGATGACTAGAAAGAATATTTCTACTGTCTGAGGGCTTTAAAAGACAGACAGGCAGTCACGGCTGTTGTGAATTTTCATTCATTAAACACAGTAGGGAAGTATAATACTCCTAAGTGAAGTAAGAAATTTAAATTATTTAATTGTGGAGTAATGCCCAATTTCTTGTAGCTGCTTTTATTTTTGCCTTTTTTTTTTTTTTTTTGGTAATACAAATGGTTGTAAGGATATTACTGGTTGTTTTTCAGGGTTTTAGCTGCAGTAAATCTGTTATTTCAGGTCTCTTTGTTCTCCTGGTGTTCTTGCTTTGAAGACTGATACCTTCAGACTAGGAGAGGGTTAAAAACTCTGAGTAAGATTTTTTTGTTTTGTTTTGTTACCTCTAACTGTTGCCTCTGTGTCTATCTGCTCCATTTTGAGCAAATCCCCAAGTTTCAGCCTGTTGGGATTCACAAGGAGGCCGAAAGTATACATGCTGAGGAAGCTCCAGAACTGAACATGGTGGGGCAGAAAAAGCTTGACTTTGCAATAAATATGCAGAATTAGAATTATGGGACACACTTAGACATGTTCTTGAATCCTTGCCCTGCCAGCTGTGCAGGCATAACTAGTACAATAATTTCATTAGCCTTTTCAGAGATGGTGAGCTAATGAGAAGCAGGAACTAGGGGAGAAATTGTGGCCATTGGTTGAGATGAGATCTTACTCCACCGTCCTCTGTAACCAGGCAGTTGTTAAGGTCAGACTTCACATGAAGTAATCAAGTGTGAGATTAAATCATTAGAAGCAGTAGCAGAGGAGGTGAGATAAATGTCCTTTCCCTCTCTATGCGACATCAAGTTCACTGTGAAATGGTTCACAAGGACCTCGCTGATTCGAAAGAGCCTTTCCTGGTCAATAACCTGTTCATTTGGCAGTAACTCCAGGGTTCTGCTTGTCTGCCACCAGCTTTCATAGAGGCAGGAGCTGAGTGATGTTGTTGAGTGTAAGTGGCCTTTGAAATGCAGTAGGGACAGTACCATTGCATGCTTTGGAAAGTTGTTTTTCTGATGCTCTAGACTGATTCTGTTTTGATTGCAGATTCTTTTGCTTTGTTGGCAATACCCCACCCACATCGAACTAGTATGTCCTTTGAGCTGCATCAATGTTAAAATCTTGAAATGAGAAGAAAAAGCACTTTTTGTAGCAGTGATTTGCTTCGGTATTAAAATTGAAATGCTTAACTTACAAGAGTTCAATTTTGTTAGCAACTTGTCTTTGATGGGTCGTGGAGTAACCCATAACATAAGTAATTAAGGTAAAATGGCCATAGAGTTTGCAATTCTGTGAATTAAAAATTCCTGTGGGGAGGTGATTAAAGTGGTTGCTGCCTGCATACAGAAGTGTAGGGCAGCTGTTTAGTAACAAAGTCAAACTGTTCTTATTATAGACGTGAAGGAGTGAGAGGTTCTTTACAATAAAGAGAAGTTATTCAGAAAGACAGAACCATTCGGTCAGAGTGGTATTAGCTGAACATACATTAATGGAATGGTAAGGTATTCTTATGCAAAACAGTGGCAACAGGTTCCCAACTTCAAATGCTGTTTACCCAGGTGCCATGGAAGTACCGCAAGGGATTGTATTTTACACTTGTTTGCTGCTGTCTTTTGGCTGTAGGAATTAAAACTGAACCCCTGTGTGCCATTCAGAACTGGGCACAGGAAAAGTGGGCAATGGAGACTGGAAATTGCATGCAGAGATAGGGTTGCTCAAATTCTCTCATTAGTGTTGAAGCTTAGATCTTGGAATGGAAACTTTTTATTAAGGCAAACCAGTAAGACAGCCTTTTGCATTTGGCTGCTCTTTTTAATGAGGCTTGGGGGTTCCAGATCCATTTAACACTTCCACTACTACCACTCCTAATGAAAAACTCTTTGGAAATCTGGTCTTGAAACATTATGGTAGTGATTTTTTTAAAATTTCTGTTAAAAACCCCGAACCTGAGGAAGACCTCTAACAGCACAGGCTAAAAGCCTTCTCTGAAGCAAGTTCATTTATTATGAAATAAATACTATTTTGTTTTTATTATGTAAAATAATAATAGCATGCTTAGTGCTGCACTCTATTGTCACGTTTTTGAAATGTTCTCTCTTGATTGAAGTCATAGCCAAAGGGAGTCTAAATTAGGTAAATATTGTCAAAACCACTGTTCAAACTCTAGAGGGTTTTGCTTGCTTCCTGTCCATAAATATAATTAAAAATCCAGGGCTTCCTTAAGAACAGACAGACAGCCTGCATAAGAAACTTTTAATTTTTTTTTTTTGTTTAGAGAGACTTAAGTCATACAGAGACAGAAATCTTGTTAGACCAATTTTCAATTCAATTTTCTTTTTTGATTGTTTTATGTCCTATTTTAACCTATTTTTGATGCTTAAGAAATGCTCTTCTTTTTATGCTTAGGAAAACTCTTCCTGTTTTCATCTTAGAGATGAATACTATTATATTGGACTAGGTGAGGAAAGTGAAGGTATTTTGTATTTAATGGCTCTGTGTATAAATCTTATTGGATAATGATTTTATCTTCATGGGTAAAGCTGGATATCACAACCCTCTCCAGAAAAGACAGCAAGGGAGTATGTGGACCTGCTTTACACAGGCTCCTCTTAACTGTAGAGGGACAGAAACCAGAAACTGTTTGTGGAAAATACCTAGCAACAAGATGGAGTTAATTTGATTCTGATGTTATCAATTTTTTTAGGTTCAAATTGGCTTTTACAATAACTGAAAAGGAAGAAAATAGTTTTAGGTATTGTAAAGTGTAGAGTAGCTAACGGTATTATAAGATTATCTCCTCTTTCTGTCTCCATCCTACAAGAATTTTTACAGCAAAATATGAATGTTATATCAGTGGTTCTACTGAATGTGCAGGTTGTGACTTCATCCAAAATTTGACCTGTGAAATGGAATTTGGCCTTAGTGTAATTCCTGAGTCACTGATGAATTGCAAGTGACACATTTGACCCACAGAGGTGGAGCTGGCAGCTGAAAAACCTGGAATAAGCCATCACAGTTCTCAGTATACCTTAGGATTTTTTACTTCTTTATGCACCCTCTTGGGTTAGTTTTGTTTTTTGTTTTGTGGGTGTTTTTGATTGGATGGCATTTTTTTTGTTTGTTTTTATTTTTTAATAACATTTTCAAAGCTCAATGTCAGTGCAGAATTCAGCCTAGTAGACATGGTTTCTCATGTCATCATGGTTTTATAAGCACTATAACTCTCTAAGTTCTTAATGTACAAGAGAAATAGTTTATAATCTCAAGCAAGTGTGGTCAAACCCATATTTTGGAACAAGTCATTATGCAAGTGTTGAAACTGATTTTCTTCTTTTGATTTCACTTCTTTTTGTCTCTCTAAATGCTATCTTCATAAAAAAACATGAAAAGTGAAGATTTGGTTTCCTATTTTTAACTGCACCGAAGCTGTATGGGAGTGCAGTCAATGCATTTGAGCAAAGAAGAAGGAAGGCAGATTTCCCTGAGTTAGAGGCATCTGGGAAGAAGATTTGAAATCACCATTCTGAATTTTCTTTGTTTCTCAAAGTAGCCTTGAAGCTTTTTAATGGGCTTCGTTTCAGTTACATAAAATAAAAACCTGAGGTTGGGGCAAGAGGTGCCATCTTAAAGTGAAGATTTCTAGATGATTTGTTTTTCTGTAGTCACACCTCTTTAGCATTTGTAGCTTTTAAAAGTTTTATGGTTTTTAAAGTGATTCTTACTGCGAGGCTGGCTCTTGTATTACAATGTGACAGCAGTGGCACAGCACCAGGAATTTGAAGTTTTTGGAAGTGTACTCTGAACTGTACCAGCTGCTGGAACAATCCTCCTCATCAGTTAGTACTTTGAGTGCAGAAATCTTTTTTAAATGAGAATTGCAAAACTCGAGTCTTCTAGTCAAATACATTCTTTCCCTTTTAGTTGCTTGTTCTTAATATTTGGGTATGTCACATCCCTGTCTCCGACTCCACAGCGACATTTGGATTCTTCTGTATGTGTGCCAAGCAGGTTTTAGCACAAGTAATTTACTTTTCATTGGATTTTTTGAAGTTCCATGCTGTATATTCCAAAGGGTCTGATTATTTTCCAGTTTTGGAGGGTGGTTGCTGCTCACCCAGAACTTAGGGCTGATTTTCCAATTATGCCTTTAGAAAAGGAAAAGAAATTTGCTTGGCATGGCAAGAAATGTTTAACAATATTATGATTAAAATGGAGACTTTAATCCACTTTACAGTCCAATGTCACTGCATTTTGAGTACCTTTCAGACTTATAGGGGTTTTTTGAGTATAACAAGATCTTTAAAGAGTAGACGCAAATGCATCATATAACTGGTGAATATACTCTTAATGTAATTTAAAAGACTGTATGAAAAAGAATGAAAAAATAAATTAAATACCTTAACGTGTTTTAGATGTAGTTTTCAGGTAATGTCTATAATATTTCAATGTAAAGAACTGGACTGTAATTATAAGGTTTTTTTTTTCTTCCCAAGGAATAGATATGGTCATAAAGTTCAAATGCTTCAGAAAGATTCTCAGTTTTCTTTCAAATTGTTTGAATTTGGCTTTTTTTTTTGTCTGATTGTCATCCTATGAGCCACTGGATAATCATCTGCAGTTCATTCATGGATGTTCTATTTACTTCTCCTTTGTTGTTTTTTTTATTATTGAGTGTCCTGATGCTTTTCAAAGCAGTTTCCATCTCAGCTCTGATGGGCTGATGATGCTTTAAGAGAAAGGAAAGAATAGCATATTTTGGGTCAAGGAAAGAGGGAGATGAAGTGAAAAGATCCCGTTTAATAGTAGCAATGGAGTAAAAGGAATAAAACCAAACACTATAAGAATGGTTGAAAATGATTTCTCTAGGGTAGAGAGCTGCTTTAAGGGGCATGAAAGGAAGATTTCACTACTGTTACAGCCCTGAAGAGTGATAAATGTCCTGCTTACCTATCACACAAATCATTCAGCTTGCGTAGTTGTGCAGCTCATTTAATACTTGTATTTGAATTCTTGTCATTATTCATGATCTTGAAGCAGTAGTTCTCACCAAATAAATTTAATTTTAGGCTCTATTCCTGCAGGCATGTTTTCCTACTTGTATTCAAGCTGGATTTCATTTTATTTCTGGTCCACACACCTTATCTCTTTAATTTCTGCTGAACTTTTTTTCTCAGCCTCTTGTGTTGGAAGTAGTGTTCCCACTTTTATTGTGTGTTAACTTTACTTATGGCTATGAATGAACTAAATTTTTTTGCAAGTCTCACTATTATCTTTGTATCCCAAGGTAAGATCCTCTGTAAAGGTGAGATGTTAGTCTGAAATGATATAAAAATGTGCAAATCACATGCTGACAACAGAGGACAGCAAAGGGAGGTGGAAGTGGGACACAGTAAAAGCGTGAATTGTGATGTCATGTTGATACTATGAACACAAGTTTTTCTTTATTAGAAGTAGCATGGTGACCAGAGTGGCAGGAAAAGCCATTTGTTTGAGCATTCAGTGCATAGTTCTTAGATTATTTGGTATATCTTTTTCCAGCTCTTTTCACCAAATAGGGCCAGAAGGACCCTAAGCAGGTCTCTTCCTATACAAACAGCAGTTGTCTGCTTAGGAAATCCATGTGATCCAGCAGTGCATGTGAGAGTAGAGAATGTAGGAAGTGCTTTATGAAGCTCTAGCACTATCATAGCCACTTGGTTAGAATTGGATTGCCTGATTTTCTGCCCCCTGTGCAATGGAATAATCTTGTCAAATTGTGTAGGGAGTGTGGTAGCCAGTGTCACAGCAAGCTAGTGGCAGAATTAGGTCAAGTTTCCAGTGTTTGATTATTTAGGGATTTCATATACATGTTGTCCAGGACTTCTGTGGCTGAATGTGCAGAAATTTACTATTTTTATTAACAAAACACCATTGCAACAGTTTGAGTATTTTTTTTTTTTTTCATTTTTAGTTTGGTTTTGAGATGAGCAGCAAGGCTGTTTCATTGTTCACCTAATTCACATGTGCACCTTTCTTCTGATTCAGGAAAAAGCCCTAAACAGTACTTTTACTCTGTGTGTGTCTCAGTTGTTTTCCTGTTCAAGTTGAATATGAATTAATTGGTAGGCTATATTAATGCTTGCTTGCATAAGGAATGCATAGTTTTGATATGCTTCTAGATGGATTTGCTGGCTATTTGTTGGATTAAATATTTAATATGTTAATCTCTGGCTGCTGTTGAGTATTGTCCCAGATCAGTGCAGCTTCTCTGAATTGTAGGTCTAGCTAGAGATTATCCATTTCTTAAAATGATTGATATTATTTTAATGTCTGTTCTTTTCTTTGTGACATTCTTCTGCAAGAAGAGATTTGGCTGTGCATCACAGAAAACTCTTTGTATCAAGTTACATAAAACTAGCTGAACAGTTATTCTGCAGCTGTCCTCAGCCTAAAAAGTGCTACTAGGTAATCTCATATTATTTTCAGCTGAAGAAGGATCTAGAGCTAGTTTACAATAGTTGAATAGCCATTCACACCAGTTTTTGCAGATGGGAGATCTATACTGGACTTCAAATTGGGATAGGATACCCAAGCCATATAAACAGCATTTTACAGCTGCCAGCAAACAAACAAAAACAAACAAACAAACCCCCAAACCATTAAAGTAGCATTATGACATAACTGAATTTATTATTGGTAAGATACAAGGCTAACTTCTTTGTGTTCTAGATATGTGGATGTATCAATTGCTTTTTATTACAAATGCTTCAGTTACTTGAGTCCTGACTACTTTTTGTCAGTAACGTCTCCAAAATCCTGTATGGAAAGTGGATTGTTGTAACACAAAATGCTGAAATAAATTGGCTATGCCTCTCCAAAAGGCTACTAGGCAGAGCAGACCTTAGGATTGAATGTCTATAGGTACATGCTCACAGTCAATTTGTTTTAGGATTAACTTCTAGTAAGTTTGAATTGCAGGACTTGACCATATTTGTCTGTCTTTACCCCAAATTTCACAGTAGTTTGAAAATGTTATACTTCCTGGAAGATAAAATCCATATTGGCTGGCTTCACATGTTTTGCTCAGGATTATAGGATATACTTTAGAGAAGCCTCTCAGTTGATACTGTACTGAGCACAAAAGTATCTTATTGAGTTGTTAAACTGGGACATGGGGAAATATTAGATGCTTATTTACAAAAGTAGGCCACAGTACTTTGTGTTTTCAGGCTCATTTTCAGGACTGGTTTGTTAGTAGCATTACCACCATATGCTACATGTTGGTTGAGGTCACACTGCAACTGGGGAAGGATTTTCTCTTTTTATTAAACTCTCGAGTTGTTTTTTATTGTTCATGTAAGTATTAGTTTCACTTATTTGAAAGACTGAGATCAAATATAGGTAAGAAAAGCAGCAGTGTTTTTTTTCTTCTTTTTTTTTTCTGTTTGATTCTCAGGAATTAACGTGAACTGTCATGTACCCAATTCTCCTTCAGAACTAGAAGCATCCTCAGTTTTGTGTGGTTCCCTGCCCGAGGAGGGTGGGAATATTTACAGTGGTGTTGAACTAAATTTATGAACTAATAAGACACTTGCAGTTTGTTAAGTTTTGCCTTCCTGTGTGCTTGTTTTGGCATAATATTGTCCAATATGCTGTAATTTGGAGTGTCCTCTTTATAGGTGTGCTCCACTGATTTTTGAGGCTTGCAGTGTTTGCAAAAATATTATCAAATTGTCATGCTAAACTTCAATAGATCATGTAAAATTCACAGTGGCTTGTAGAGACATAAGTGACTTCCCCCAAATATATGAAAACAGCCCAGTTTGTGGGAAGATCGGGCCTTACTGCTTTGAGCTGAAAAGGAGTTATATCAGTTATCAATTGAAATAAAGTTTATTCTTCTTTTGAAAGCATCAGCTGGATTTTTAAAATAATTCTTGTTTTTTGAATTCTAAAACGAGGTACTGTTTTCCTAAATTTTCCTTTCTGCTGTAAACTTGAGTTGTACGTGAACATTTTTTTCCCTCTTGTGAACCTATCAAAATAATAATTAAAAAGAAGAAAGAAGGCCTCATTTCGACCTCTCAAACAACAGCTCCTGCTCCATGGTTCTCAAGTTCTTAAGTATTTCAAAAACCTCCTCTAGATTTTAATCCTTTTTTGGTCCAGGTGTCTCTAGAAGCAGAGCTTCTCTTTAGGCTACTGTGGGATATCACTTGGATCCCTCTACAGCAGCGACAGTGATTCTGCTTTGAAACTTTGAGCAAGCAGAAGGACTTCTCATTCCTCTCATCCTTAGCTAACAGTGAAAGTATTTTATGTTGTAGATAATCTCTCAGGTGGAGGGGGGAGCCAGATGTTAGTCTAGATGGAAAAATAAATTAGATTTTAGGGATACTAAAGGAAGGCAGATCTGTGACATCTCTGAGCCGATTGTAAGGAAGATGGGTAGTGCAGCAAGTGGGTGTCATTGACAGTCTGTGAGTTGATGGCTTTATGGAAGCTGAATCCTGCAAGACACAAGCAGCTTGATGAATCTTGCAGCTGGCTGGTGTTATATGTTTGCAGCTTGATAGCAGTGCATTTGCTAGGTGGGACATAGCACAAGTGAAGGGGCTTTTCTGAAAATATCTGGAGACCTCTCTCTTTTCAGGCAGAGCTGGGTTCTGCTCTCCTTGCAGCTGAACAGGTGCATGTTTCACATCCAGTGATAAGCTGTTTGAATGAGGTCTGACACATCTTTTCACCAGTTGTCACTAGCCACTTGCCTAACGTGAACTGTGGTGATTATATTGCCTGTAGTGATTGCTTGCTTGAGGGCTGAAGTTGTCAAGTGTTTAAGAAGCAAATTCTTAGGTATAATGAAAATAATAATAAGCCAGCATCTCAAACTGCTTGTCTTAATTGTAACCTTGTTGCTGAAGTAGTTTGCTCAGAGCATTTACCTGACTCCTTCCTAGTGGTAAAGGTGGTTGTTAAAATCAATAGTTATCCTCATGAAATTATAGGATAACCAGAATTATTTTTTCTAGCAGCTTAAATAAGGACTCTGCTTTCTGTTTGCTGCAATTCTACTATTTCAAGCTGCCTCTTCATTTTTGGATATCAGTAGCATGGGCTCAAGTCCCGGAGGCAATCTGTAAACTGAAATTAGGTTATAGTTACCTTTGGGGCTGAGCTTGGATTGGAGTGCTATCTATTGATTGCACCATTAAAGTGTTGTGGATTTTTTTTTTTTCATTTGAACATGCTGATTTTTATCCTATCAACTAAAGATTAAGTGAAATAAAATGTGTTATGGCTTTTTCTCTTAGAATGACAGAACTTGGGTTTCTATACTGTCGGGAATTTCTAAACATGAGCAAAGCACAGTTACTCTTGAAGGATCTTGGAGAGCTGTCATTCCAAATGTTGCATGGAAAATGATTTTTGGTTTATTATAAAACCTAAGCCCTTCACCACTGTAGGTGGCATTTGAATGCACTATCTGGGGTTTAGTTCCACTGCTAAGAATGATCTTTATCTTTAATCAGACATGTCTGTCTTTCTTCCAGTCTCAACCAGCCTTACCACTGCAGTATAGTGGTTCCCTGTAATCACCAAGTTTAGCTCTGGCATGTGTTCTTGTGAAGTTAATTGTTGTTTCATGCAAATGTTTTGGGAGTTCATAATGTTAATATGGTGATTATTTCCTGATGAAAAACAGGTGAAGCCAAAAGCAGATTGCAAGCTCACAACCCCTCGCACCAAAATGCAAGTCTGTATGTGTTCAGCTAGCAGTGAGGCAGATGTTCCTTGGATTTACAACTTCTCACAGCCACCGGGATTAAGAAGTACTTTTTCTGCAAGGTCCAATGTCACTGAAACAGCTGTGACTACATTGTATATTCAGAATATGCTGGCAGCTGTGGGGAAATTAGAGGTGGTGCTTATTCCAGCCAGGAGTGCAAGGTATTGGGCAAGGGTTTTTGTCTATTCATGGGCTTCTGTTTTGTTTAGTTTGTGTTAATTAATTTTTCTTTTTTTTAATTCTGTTTGCACGGAAAAGTTTGCTCTAACTACTTCAAGGGCATCAGTTAATTGATGATGACCTTTTAATAGAATATTTTGATATTTACTGAGCTTGAAATACAAAAATTTAAAGCCTATCATATCTAAGTTGAAAGGACACATTTAAATGGAATGCCAAATTGAAATTTTATTGGGAAAGAAGCCAGGAAATGAAGAATCAAAGTTCTGATATGGACTAAATTGAAAATCCCACTTGCTTTGTGTCTGTATGGTGCTTTTGATTAAGGAATCAATTTCTTGTTTATTCTTTGCTGAAAAATTCATGGGTTTGGACTTATGTTTTCACTTAAAAAATAGACATTTCTAAGACATGTGAGAAAACCAGTAACATATGAACAGGGAATATAAATAATATTTTTTTCTAACCCTATACTAAGCTTGAAATAATGCTGATTTGAGTTATCATCAGGTCATTTTAACTAGTGGTTTACATCTGTGGGTGCAGCTGTGCAGTGAGCACATTGTACTCACGACATGACACTATGTTGCTGTTAAAGGAAAATAAGTCATCCCACTCCTTGAATTCACCCTTGGTCCCAGCGGTGTGGTTCTGTGCCCATCGCTGTGTTTCTCCTGATGGTTTTTGAATTGATTTGTTCACGAAGTTAGCAGAAAAATCCATGTGTTACTGGCTTACTCATCTTCAGGCTAATACTTGATAGAGTATCACGGAGTGAATACCAGAACAAAATGTGTGGCAGCGAAGGGCTGCAGTACAGGGAGGGAACAAAAACCCTGTTGTGATATATCTACATATGGATGGCAATTAGATTGGCTTTATTCCTTCACCCTGAATTTAGGGGGTTTTGTGGCAGGCTGCTCCAAAATTCCTCACTCCAAATAAATCTCTGTCGTTGCTAGTTCAAGAGCCTTATAAGTCATCCTGAGGTTTCTTTTAGATGTTTAATAATGAGAGCTTTGAAGAAATGAAATCATAAAAGGGTAGAATGGTTTGCATTGGAATGGACCTTAAAGATCATTCATTCCTTTGCAATCCCTCTGCCATGGACGGTGACAACTTCTATTACTTGAGGTTTCTGAAAGCCCCATCCAACATGGCCTTGAATAATGAAAATGTGAACATAGATCAAGTGACAGATAATGGATTGCATACTAAACTAGCTTGTAGTAGTTTTAAACACAAATTAACTGTGTTCTTTCGAATTTGTATGTGTTGCACATATAGTGCTTTCTTGGTTTGGGTGTATTTTTTGAGTTTGAATCTATGATGTTTGGCACTGTTACAGTTATAAGCTGGAGTTTTGGCTGTAGAAGGGTTATGTAGCAGTTGCTTTGGTGTTGTGGTAAAATAAGTACTAACAGAAATAACTTATTAGGAAATTTAACAGCTTAGATGATGAAGGCTTTACAGGTGACTGCAATTTATTTCCAAAAAGTTGCCCAATAATCAGGGAAAAAAAAATTCTGTAGTTAAGTACTGTATTATTGCCAAGTATGTGTGTAAATGTTCTTACAGAACTTGATGTGCTGCACTTTGACTTCTGTTTTTGGCATCTTTAATAGAGTAATTTTTCTCCAAGTGTAATATACTAGACATCATCTCTCTTGCTCTTTGCACCCAGTTTGTTGTAGTTCAGAGGGTTCTTGTGGAGACCACAAGAGTTTTCTCATTTCATCTTATATGATCCATCTTGATAGAAGTTGTGGCTAATAATGATGATGATAGAATTCCCTGCCCTATAGTTTTCCTGAGCAATAATGCAGTTGAACTTCTTAGCTGTGGCCCAAATGGTAGACTTTGAAATGTTTTTGTAACTCCCAGCAAAGCTCTTACCCTGATTATCGCATCTTCTGCGAATGGGAAGATTGAAAGCAAGGGATGGAGGGCCCTCTCTTTGCTTAGGCTTCATTCTTGATGTGCACAATTCAGGGGCCAGGACTTCAGGCTGTGTTATGGGTGCAGAGGTTGGAGTCAGCCTGGCAGAGTGAGCAGTCTGTCTGGTTTGTGTGTTTCAGGAGGTGCTGTCAAATGGGCAGTAGTTTTAGGCTGGGCTGGTCTGGGAAGTGCCCAAGTTTGACCTCTGTGTCCTTGAGGGCTGCTGCTCTTGGGTGTGTGTTAAACTGTTTCTGCATGAAGGAAACATCTGACAGGTTGGGTTTCCAGCCTTTTGTTCATGTTGCAGCCTGTTTGACCAACATAAAGGAGCAGGAATGGGAATAAGAGACTTATCCTAGAATTGACTGTCACCATGTGGCACTGAAATGTAGCCTGATTTCTCACTAATCTGAAAATGAGAGTGAGCTTACTTGTTGACCTTATATGTGATTACTTAGAGTTTTTTATGCAAAAGAGGGTGTTTGGGGATTTGTATTTAATGAGGCCAGAAATGGGTCAAAATTAACACCTAGAATGGAGAAGCCTAAAGGCTTAACAGGAGTTTGTATCCGGTGATGCAGAAGCAGAGTGATCTCAATATGTGACAGAACTTTCTTCTACTTGCCAAGTCATATCAGGTTATTTAACCCAGAGTGGAAATACCAAGTGGGACCTTTTACTTATCTTTTCACATTTTGCCTAATTGGTCTTTGATAACTTCTTAACAGCAGAAAATTCTCTCTTTGATCTATGACTCAGATGTTTTTATTGCTAGCAGCATTTTATTGGTAAATGAAACTTACAGAAGATGTTAGCACACAACTGTTGCTCTGTTTTCTTAGTGCCTTCTTGTGCTATTGTGTAACCTATAATAAATAGTCTTTCAGAACCACATTGTCTTTTTATGGCCTTTGCAAACTAGCAAAACTGTTTTACGTATTACAACCATGACAGCGGTGACAATTTTAGTAACTTAAGCCTTGAGTTTTAGGCACAGTTTGTTTCAGTTTATGTACTGTAGAAAGGTGATTTCACAATGCAATTACTCTGTAAAACACAGCACTTTTTCCTGGCAAAATGAAAATGTTGTAATTATATCCATGTAGTAACTCACAACCATTATGTCAAAGTGAGAGGCGTATATAGTCAGTATTGCTTCATTTAAGGCTAAAATTCTGGTATACCCAAAGAATTAATAATGGATGACCTCTTGAAGTTTAAGTAGTGCTTGGCACTGCTCTCAGGAAGGTTTATCAGCAATGGCATTTGTGCAGAGCTGAGAGCAGCTGGAAGGAGCCCAGCACAGCTGCCTGCAGTTGCTTGGGCACGACAGCCTGTCTTCAGGCACTGTGCAAAGTCCTGTCTCTGTGCTGAAAACCTGGGATACTTAAAATAGGCTGTTGACATCCTGTGCTCTTTGTGCTGGCATGCTGGATAGTAAATGCAATAGCAAACCAGGATCTTTCTGTTAGATCCAGCTCTCTGTAAAGCTCCTGTGCTGCTCTGGAGATTTGTGTGAAAGAAGACCCTGAGTCAGGAAAGTGCTAAAGGCATTTGTCTCAA
Organism: Rhadina sibilatrix; assembly: GCA_013400275.1. Taxonomy (NCBI): domain Eukaryota; kingdom Metazoa; phylum Chordata; class Aves; order Passeriformes; family Phylloscopidae; genus Rhadina; species Rhadina sibilatrix. The sequence continues at coordinate 343,095 of VWYO01020127.1, forward strand.
GCTGTGGTTTTTTTTTTACCAGTAAGGGTGTGGCTCCATGTACTTTTTCCTTGGAAAGTGGTGCTGCTGGTAGAAAATCCTGCCATTTGCTGCCTCGTTAGTTGAGCTGATGGTGCTGGTTGTAGGGCTACTTTATAGTTAGAGTAGATCTGATTAGTCACAAAGTGCTGGAGGGAGGTTGTTCCTTCTCACATAGAATGATTTCAGCTGAAGGGCTGGAGTATGTGCACACATTAGGACACGTCCACAGTGTGCATCTCCAGCTTTCACTCTTACATTTGCGTAGGATATGCTTTTATTTTAATTATAAGATGTGGGTCGGTGTATGTTTTAATGATAAGCTTGTCAGAGGAATCACATTTCACAACATCTACTGCACATTGAGTTAAGGTTTGCTTTTCAAGTTATTTTGATGCCTTCACAAATGGCAAGACGGTAAGATTTTCATTCTGCATTCAACAGTTTACATCAAGGCTGAATGGGGCAGGTAGTTATGTAACTATGATCTGTGGTTAATAAAGGGAGCCCAAATTAAATACCTTATAAATGAACGTGCAGGGTTTGTGGAGGCTTTTCCAGCTTGCTGCATTTGACATTTGTCAGGGTCAAATGCAGGTGGCATTGATACTAAGATAGCCTCTTGGAGTTGCAGCAGTTGCTGGGGAAAATGTGAACCCTGAGGGTTGCTGCTGCTTTCTGGGGCTTACAATTGAGCAGTGTTTGGTAGCAGCCCAGGGGGAGAGGAGGATGCCACAGCCACTCTGTTAGTGAGAAGCACTGGGGAGAACTGTCATATAAACAGGCTCATTCTCTTCTCTTGTGCTTCTTTTCCTTGTGGTCTTCATGTGCATCTCTTCATAGGAAATGAAATTGTGCTAAGAGTTGCAAATATCTGGGAGAGTTCTTGGTCTCTCCACTGTGCTTTGTGCTCCTGTATCCTTCTGCCTTTGTGTCACCATCCAGTCCCTTATGTGAAGGTGGAGGCCCTTCCATATTTCTGTTTACCACCACAGTGGAAAAACTATTTTAGTGGCAATGGCAATATAATTTCAATATATTCCCTGATTAATATAGTATGATTTTCAGAAAATGAGAATAGGAAATTAAATAGACCAAGACATTCAACCTTGAATCTAGCCTCTCTATCTTCACTTAGCATGGCATTGCATTAACATTACTTGATGTCTGCAACTTGGGTTTGTAGAAATGTATAAAACTTATTAATTTCCAAAAATTCTTAGGCTTTTCTGTTAATGTTGAGTTAAAGAGTGAGATTGAGTGATTATCTGTTTAAGAACATATATATGGCTGGGGCATCTTATGGTGCAGAATCCCTATTAACATCATTCTGGACTCAGGTTGGCCTTTGCCATTGTCTCTGATAGAGTTCAGCTGTTAGAAGGTCTAAAGACGTGATGGGTGGTGGAGTGTGAGTATAAACTATATGAAACTCTTTTTTGGGGTGCTACAGAAAGAAAAAGTTTTAGACATTCCATTAAAGAAAAAAAGCTAATAATTTGGGATTAAATTATCTGGGGTAGTTACTATGGCATAGCCAGGAAGTATCAGAAAAACATGTTTTAAAAGGTTTACGTGAAAGAAAATTATTATTTTGGTTATCCGAGTAAAAACAAGACATTCTGCTACATGAATATGGCTATTGAAAAGTTTATTTATATTTTCCACAGCTAAAAAAAAATGAATATAAGAAATGTCTTAATGGGAAAAAATCTGGTTTTCTGTTGAAGACTTTTCTGCTGTGTTACTTCCAGAGTGCCTGTGTTCTGAACTCAACAGCTGTGATGAAAAGAACACATTGACCTAGGCATAAAAAGGTTGCTTTTTCTCCTAAAAGCAAATTTCCTGTTTAAGTGCTCATAAAAAAAAAGAAAAAAAAAAAAAAAAAGAGGGGGGAAGGGGGCATTTGTGGCATGTGTGTTTCTTATGAGCACCTGTGGTTGTAGTGGTTTTCTTTTTCAGAGCTGGGATACCAACACTATTCCTATTGATGAAAGGGCATGAAGGAGTCAGCCTTGAAAATTTAGAATCTGTATGTAAACTTGTGGATCTGATACTGCTGCTTAACATTCCTAGCCAGTTGCCTGAATTAAATTTCTAGTTGCATTTAAGCAAGTGCTCAGTGTGTTTCAATTTATTCACAGCAAAAGAGGTTAAATGGTAGTTCTCATCTTTAATATATTGACATGGATAAGATGTTCTGGAAAGCTGATTCTCTTTTGCTTAAGGACTGCCTTGTGTGAGAAACTTATCTGAAAAGAAGTTCTGTGGTAAAGAATTAACAAAGACTGATGGTGCATATCCCTGGCAATTGTGAGAAAGATTAGTTGGAACGAGCCTAATTTCATTCTCTTTTCCTCAGAAATTACTGCATTTATATTGGGTCCTTAGAAGAGAGTAATTACAGCTACCAGCTTAAGAAAGCTTAAGGTCCTAATTTTGGTTTCACTTTGGTTTATTGATATTAGAAAAATGAAACAAAGAAGCCCTCCAGAAGTGCTTCACTGTCTCTGGAGATGACACCCTGAGTCAGATCTTTTAAGTATCATTGAAATACTTTTAAGTACATTGAAATTTGAGACTCATTTTCTCTTTGTTTCTTTTATGTCCATTCCTTCACCTCCTCCTGGTCTTGTAATGAACATGTCTGCTCAGGATCCCAGTCCACAGGTCTTGTGTGTTGAGACAGTCTTGCTGTGCACGTGCCCAGAGTGATGCTGAGTGGGTTTTGTGCAAGATTGAGACTCATGTGGCTGTCAAGCCTTTCTTTTGCTTGCCACAGGCACTGAGTGCAAGTCTCCTGCAGGAGGAGGATAATTAGAGATGAGAGCGTCCAAATGGAATTATAGATGCCTCCTTTTTTATGTTTAGAAGTTTTATCAAATGTCAGATAGAGTTATCTAATTTTGATTTCGTTTGGATTGAAGTCCACAGCAACGCGATAAAGACAAGAATCAACTTAGTGGAAGCTCTTGCTTCCTATGAAGTTTTTTTTGAGTTGAGGACTAGATTGACAAAATCGACATTGCACAGCTTTAGCCTCCCTTTTGCCTCAAACTCCATAAAGATGAAGGCAGTAGAGGGGCCAGGACCCATGGCCTGTGAAGATTAAGGGGAAACAAGGCTCCAAGCCTAATGTACTCAATGAGGAGAGCGAGCTGGTATCTCCAGGTTTCTCTAAAAGAGGCATTTGGAAGAAATCTGTAGAGGTTCCAGTAAAGGGAGAAAATATGCTTTTTCCCCTTAAAATTCCAGAGGAGAAGAAAATGGTTTTTACTCCCACTCTGAGTAAAAAATCCAGGACTAATTGGGCATTATATTCCTTTTGTCTCCTGACAACACAGATATGAGGTCATTCATCTCTGCATCCTGGCTGGTGGGGATTCAGTCCTATTTGACCAAAAGAACTGAAAATGCATGTGTAGTGACATTACTGTGGCAACCATATAATTTCACTAGGTTGTCTGCAAGCTCACAGTGTCCTAAAGTGTAGCTGTGGTAGAAGTGACAAAACAAAATGGTTTCATTAATCGTGTGTCTTACTTTGAAATGTTCAGCTGGTGGGTTCTCCTCACACCTTATCTAATGTGATTACAGCATCTCGGCATGATAAACATGCACCCTCTGTAACACTGAAAAGTCACTGGTAGCTGCTTTGACATTTAAATTAGTAGTAATGTGATGGATGTAGTGGGTACTGAAGTCAATGTTGTAAGTAGTTTCACAGGGTTTCTATGCAACTGAGTATAAATATTGCACTAATTCTTTAATGTGCTGTTATTTTATTATACCCTAGATTGCTGGTTGCCCTTTATGCTGTGTCATTTTGATCAGTTTCCTGGGGAATATCTAATACTTCATTCAATGTTTAGGGCACAGCACTTACAGTGAGATGGTGTATGAAGCAATAAATGCCTTTTTGAGGGTGGCTAAATGCCAGAGCAGTGATGAGGCTGCTAAATGAGAGAATTGTTTGTAAAAGGGTTTTTTTTCTGGGAAGCATTTTTTCTATTTTGCTCTAGATGGAAAATAAAACTAGTAAATGGAAGCAGGAGAAATAATGTTCTATTTATTTTAGATTGAGAACATACACTTTGCTGCTCACTAAGTGTCTCTGTGTGCAAACTGCTTGTAAAAGTCTGTCTGGAAGGATTTGGCACATTGGCACAGGAGAACTCATTAAAACCACAGAGGAACAAATGTGTAACGCCGTGTTAGCCTTGCACATGTACCTGTTTGCAGGGGGATACTTTGCCTGTGTTGTTGTAGTGCTTTCTGGACTATATCCTTGTGTTCCCATGCAATTAAAAGTGCTACATAGATGGGAGCAGATTTTGAAACAAGATTACTGTGTCTTTTGATGTCTATAAAGATAAAAGGGGTCCTACGTGGTTTTCTTGGGGAGTTGGTGTTTGGTTTTAGGGAAGAAGGGGATACTATGGCTGAAGTTTCCCTTAGTCATTTATAATGCAGTCAAGAAAGTTTTTGATTTGCTGTTTGAGAATAGTGCTAAAACTATGACCTCTAGGGCTTAGTTTTTTCTTCTCTTTTCAGACCTATAATTACAGCTTCAAGTTGGAATATGAAGCCCATATGAAGGTTATAGTTGGCTCTGTAAAGGGTTTCTAAGCTGTTATGTTGCAATAAACATTGACATTTCCAGAACACTGTACAGCTTCATCATCTTTAAGCCAGTGCTTTTAGCTGCACTTTGCTTTTAATAACAGTCATGAATGTGTTTTAATTTTATGCTGAAAAATCTTTGGGGAAACTTAATTGCTATTATCTGTAGTTCAGTATTTCACACAGTTGTTTCAGAAACTGTAGGCTGCCTTTTCATCACTGAACAAGAAGGAAAATGCAGAAGGGGAAGATTAAGGCTATTTAACCTTAACTTGCTCATGATCATGCAGTAAAATCACTTTGTTGCCAATGAGATTTTAGAGTATTTTATCAAAAGACCTCCAAGTGCAGTACGAACCAACAACTTTACCCCCAAAATTGAATGCTAAAATGTCAAAATGTTTGGAGTTGTTGCTTTGTTTCTTCTCAGGAAACAAATGTGCTTGTGATTTGTCACCGTCCATATTTATGGTAAAATAAGTTTAACCTAATTCTGCATAGCATGCAATAAAGTTTAACTCGATGTTTGTTTATATATAGTTTTGTTAGCAAACTGAAAGTTCTTACTTGGACTCTTTAAATGCATGGGCTCTTGAGGCTGCATATCAGGATATTGTACAGAATGTTTTCTTTGAGGGATGAGCTCTTGTCTGCTAGAACTGGTCTCTCCAGGCATGGTTGCATGGCATTACTTAGCCAATGTGTCCCAGGTTTAGAACACTTTTTAAAAATTAGGATAGTATTCTTGCAACAGTTGAATTTGTGTTTTGTAGCCAAATTCAAATTCTCAGAGGTGAAAATGACAGGACTTTATGTAGTTTTGTAAGAACTCTGAAGTGATCCATATTGTCCATTTGCTTTCCCTAAACTTCTCTGTGTGGTGTGCTTTCTGTGTATTTCCAAGTGTTTTCAAACAATTTTTACTGGGGATTTTATTTTGTTTTCTTTTGTGGTTGCTGTGGGAGTACAGCAAACTAGAAGAATGCCTTTTGTAGGATGTTATTTAAAGTAAAAGCCAAGGTAATTTCAGGAAACAATTGAGCGAATTATAAAAAAAAAACCCCAAAAACTAGAAGAATTGAATACATTGTGCAATGCATTATGCTGGAGGAATTGATACAAATTTGTTAAACACAATTGCCCATTTGTTCAGAAAAGTCCCTGAACAGGCCTAGCAGAAACTTGGAGGTGTTTTAGAGGAGCATCATTATGAACTTGCCCTTCTTAAAGAATTTCCTATTTATTTTTCTTTGCTTGCTGTCATAAATTCATAATGTTGTGTGAATCTTTGTACAGATGCAATTATTGTGTAGTTTATTTGTTTAGGCATTTTTAAATTTTAATTTTCCAGCTTCTGTTGTGATGTAAATGTGGTTCTTTCTCTGTCAAAGTAGTCTGGTTAGGAAATTAAGGGTTAGAATTTTAGTAAGACACTGACATGACTGGAGGGATAAGCAATACTGTTTCTCTGGAAGATAGAAAAGATTTCAAAATATTTTTATTTTTGCCTGGTTTCTTTCTTGTGTAGCATTTTTTTTAATAATAGATTATTAGAACAAACTTTGAAGCAAATTGAGACAGCTGTCTTGGTGATTGTAAAATCTGATATTCATTTCATAAATAGTAGCCAAAGGTGGTCTGTGAAATAGCTTCAACAGTCTATGAAGGATATGTATTTTAAGGCACATTTTAGAGCTTTTTACTTACCACTAATAATCAATTTTATGCTTGCTGTTTAGAGCCAACATGTGGTACTGTAGACTTCAGTATCTACACCATATTTGAGGCAAGTAAAACATATAAAAATAGAATTTATATGTAAATGAAGAAATATTTAGGCCCTGCTTTACATGTAATCAACAATTTATGGATTAATAGCATTCCAATAATCCAACTTTATAATGACTCTATTCGTTTTGCTTTGAATGTAGAATGTGATACTTAAATATCTGAGAATCCAGAAAACTGGTAGTAGGTTCTGCAGTTGGACACTTTTGCTCTTCATGCTCATGGCTTCAAATAGAGATTGCATACCTGGGGTTCTCAGTTTGCAACTGAATGTTGTGGTTTCCTTTTTAAATATACTTTGATTTTTGTAAAATGTAGAAAGAAAAGATTTACAGAGAGAAGGTGCAATAAGTCTATGTACAGTTTGCTTTAAAGTATTTACTCATCGTTATTTAAAAAAGAATTTCTGTTAAATAGGTTAGAAACCCCAGTGCTACTCTTTGCTATGTACCTTTGAAAACTTTATTTGAACTGCACGTTGAATCACTGAATGTAGTTTGAATTTAAGCATGGGATGGTGTCCCCACTCAAACAAGTAGGTACCTTCCTTGCTCACATATATTTACCTATTGATCTTTCTTTCCTTACTGCTAAAAATGCCTTTCCTAAAACTTTTTTCTGTGGGCTCATTACTCCTTTTTTCTTTTCGTGTGTGTTACTCAGAACAATGATAGTGGTGGTGTATCTGACACAACACAATAAAGATCAGTAGCTGGAGGCTGTGGGGTTTATTAGACCAGGTGACACAGCTGAGACATGACACATTCTTGAACACAAATGCCTTTGTTAAGATCTGAAACCAAAACAGCAGTATTCAAAGCTAAATAGAAGGTGAAGACCACCTCTCAGTGTTAGAGATCCATTTTACCATTTCAGAAGGAGAAGGTAACTCCTGGGAGGGGAGGCAGGAGAAAAATAGACAGTATGTTCTTGGTGGAGGGAAGAGATGAGAAAGCATTTGCCTCCTAAGGGTCAGGCAGTTTATAGCTGGTGGAATGTGAGGAGTTGACTGTGGAGGGAAGAGATCATACGGGGCCCATAATTTTTATTTTAAGGCCCATTGGATGTATTTGGTATCCAGCAGAGTTACGAATTTTTGCCGTTATGTCAGTTTAGTTCCTTGTAAAACTTCATCCTCCATTCCAAAGCTTGGATTTGAGAAATGCTGTGTAGGTTTCCCCTAAGGACAGTCTGAGAGCTCAGAGATGAAGCAACTGTTTTATGAGAAGTGTCCTCCTGCTGATATCTGGCTGATTTTGTCCCATATCAGTTGTCTGCATGAATATGCTTTTTTCTTAAATATTTGTTCTTGCTTAGTTACAGTTGTTACAAATACTCAGAAATAGGAATGTATTAGTAAATAGGAATGTTTTAGTAAAGCAAAACAGATATTTCTTTGAGTTGAAGCACTTGTTTTTCTAAAATCTCTATAAAATTTGCCTGTTAAGAATAGTGGGGCAAGCTTATTATTTGTGAGATTTCACCATTTCCTTTGATATTTAACTTCATCTCAAACATTAGTCTTGCTGCTTACATTTTTCTCCTAATTCCCAAGCACCAAAATCCTGCAGTCTGTCATGTGAATGCTTTAATTCGTGCGAGAGTTCCTGAGACATAATCCTGAGCACCAGAAAGCCAGTAAAATGTCTGAAATAAAATAATGTTGTTAATCAGTAGTGAAGGGAGATGTTTTTATTTTTCAAACTAAAATTGATATAGCTTAATCAATCTCTCTCTTTCACAGAGTGTGATGTAAGCTTTCTAAATTGAGAATTTGTAACCTAGATGATTTTTTTTATGGGTGCCCACACATGAATTGATCACTCTGCCTTTTATGTCCAGTGACTTATTGGTTGCAAGGGAATATGAGAAGAAATTTCTCTGGGAGATAAAAAAGCCAATCATCTTTCCTTCTGTGGCTGTGGTTTGAGGCTTTTTGCTTTGTTTTTCCTCAAATATGATATCCTCTATATATCTCTGCTATATTTGAAGGGCCTAATTCTGCTGCTCCTACAAAGAACACAGATGTAGAGATGAAAGGCAGAGTGTTCCTTCCCCTGATGTATCTTCTTATGCCCCATTGCATTTGGAAGTGGCCTGGAGAGCTACCATATCTTTAGATCCAAAAAAGAGAGGAAAGGAAAAGCAAGTGCTGGAGGAGGAATGGTGAAGTTAACATGAAGAAGCCTAAAAAGAATTCAAGTATTTATCTTATTTGCTTCTATATTCAGAAGTTGGTGTTTAGTGATGTTAGGCCTGGTGACAATTTAAAGGTCTGCTAGGACAACTTCTTATCCTCTTAGGGACTACAGCTCTTCACACATCCATTTCTTAACATGACAAGTCTTAAGTATCTTGAAAAATATTATTTTTGCTTCTTCCAAAAGCACTGTGCAGGAGATTGAAGCTCAGGGGCTGTGTGGGGGAGAATCACAGCCTGCTTTCAAATGGACATCACTGTGGGCAGTCCAAGGAAGCAGAAGGAGTCTTTACAATAACTACACTAGATATATTGGCAGTTCATAATTAAAATTATTCAAACCACCTAATTTTTGCTATGTTTCTATTCCAATATTTTTATCCTAAGGTTGTGCGAAAAGTGGGTAGCATGTAGTGAATTTTGGGTTCATTTTTCACTTTGGGGGAAGATATAAGAATGGTTAGAAAGGGTAATTTGCTATGAAGCATTCCATTCAGAGGCTCTCCTCGGAGTTCTGTGATTGATGAAGCTCAGTCTTGAATAAAGCACAGTTCTCTGTGGTGGTAATTTGCACAACATATTATTTGTTGAAGGCCAACAAGTAGAATGCAGTTTGGTCCTGTTTCTCTCTGCTCTTGAAGTATTTTTAAAATGCCATATTTTGCTGCAGTTTGTGTTGTCGTTTTTGATGTTCTTACTTTAAATGTATTCTAATAATTGCACATGCAGTTTGTGCATCATTTAAGTCAATGATCTGTGTGATTCCCAAAAACATCTTTGACTTCCAAGAGCACGCAGAAAACAGTTATATAAGCAACTATGTTTTTTCACTTTATATACCTGCATTCTTCATTTGCCTTTCAATATAGTTTTCTCACCTTCTGATGCAAATAATGCTGATCACTACAGTGCTAGACTTGCTTTTACATTGAATTATACTCAGTATATTAGTTCAACACTAGTTGAATATAATATAAGGTCTAGGAATTGTGTCAGCCTGGTGCTGTCACATCTGCATAAATGGTGAAAAGAAAGTAGGCAGTGAGGTGAGAAATTCTGTTACTTGCTAAATAGTCAAGATGGGGTGCCAAGTGTGAGTAATCATAAAATGCCCTTACAAGTCTAAACCATTAGCAATTAAGTGGCAGATAAAAGTCAACATCCATAAATGTGAAGTTACACATGTAAAGAAAGATTATAAAGTTCCCCATCAAAATAATGGGCTTTGCACTCGTTCCTGCTTTTTGGTCACAGAATGAGATCTGTCGAGAGTTATATTTCGCTTAAAAGGTCAGATGGATGATCAGTTGTGGTCAAAAAATAAATTTAGTATTAGGAGGTGTTGGGAAAAGAGAGAACTAAGCAGAGAGGTGTGTCCCTAAAGATCCACCCTGCAGTTGTTTTCCTCTCATTTTACAGGACATGAAGGTGCTGGGAAAGTTTCTGAAAAAAGGGCTGTTAGAGTCATCAGGACAAGGAGTGAGAAGAAAAACTTTTCAGCCTGGGTAACAGGTGATGACCTAGGTGGTCTCTGAGAGTAATCTGAAAAAACATCAACAGCTTGATGGAGGAGATGGGGATTTATGGTTTATTGTCTCTTCCACTGTGATGTTAAACAAAGTTGGGGGAACTGGATTGCAAATAAACAAAAGAAGATGGTTTTTCATGGGATGGGTAGTGGAAATACTGGAATTGCTTGCAGTAATGTCCTGTAGATGCTAAAAGTAGACATGTGTTGGAAAAGGTAGGAGGTGCTCTCAAGGAGCATTATTTGAGAGCAAGTGAATGGAAAAGGCATCTGAGATCCCAGTGTGAAAAACGAGGAGAACTGAAAGAGGACTGCTCGTGGTAGCCCTGCTTTACCTCTTCTTTAAGTCACTTTTTGGCAGAATAAGGGGTCTTTTGGTCTGATGTAGAAGTTTGCTAGGAAATATTGCGTGTCAGTGTCATGTCAAGTATGCACATGCTCAGACAAAACAGATTTCCTAGGATTACTGCAGTCTCTCTATGGGCAAAGCTGTGGTCAGGCCTTCTTAACATTTCTGAAGTAAAAAGGCAATGTATAGGCAATAGAGCAGAGATGAATACCACGTATTTTATGTAACTGCCAAAAGTATAGAACAAAGTGAGAGAACTTTTGCTAAAAAAACCCAAATTATCCAGGGTATGTGTTGTGATACATCACTGGAGTCTTGCACCAGAATATAACTTGGAAAAATTTAAATAATTAGTATCTAAATTACATATAACTGAATTCTGGTGGGAAGGGTAATTGGAGATATTTTCAAGCTGAAATAATTAACCGAGTGAATGTGGGGCATGAATAAAGAGAAGTGTATTTGTACATTATAATTATTACTAATGCATTTTGATACTGAAAAGGAAACTACTTTTGGTTATGTATTCGCTTTTGTTGAAGGTAATGATCTATTAAAGGTAGTTTTGTGCTCTGCAGAACTTACTCAGTGACGTAAGTCAACATTTTACAGAGTGAATGCAGATTAGTGGCATTATATTGTCAGCTTGAAGCTGGGATCTGGTAGCCTTGCATGATGGTTTAATCACAGTGGGTAGCTCATGCTTTGTAAGAGATGATTTGAACGTCTTTGATGAGCTGACAGTTTGTAAAGGTGGTTGTAATGAACTACCAGGTTAGAGCTCGCCTGGAGTAATTGAGACACCTCATCAGACGCCCAGCAACCACATTTTTCCTTATCACACAGCTTGGGTCGTAGGCTTCACATTACTTAATAGACACAGGATGGGGATATTATTACAGCAGAAGAATATGTAATATTGAAGGAGATTTCAGTTTGTTGAATTCTGCTTGCTAGCATTTAAAGGGGTGTTTTTGATTCTGCAAATTATGTGCTTGTGATTGCCATGGAGTCATTTGTTAATATCTCAAAATTAGGAATTTTTTTTTTTACTCTATTCAGTAATGGACATATTGCTGTAGAAATATATTGAAATAAATGCAAGATGATTAGCTTTCCTGTTTGTGAAAGATATTACCCTAATATCTCTATTCCTTTTTTTTTCTTGTTGGATCTATACGAAAGCTGTACTTTATCTGTGGAGTCACGAACATGATCTGTGCTAACACTGAAATAGCAAATGTAGGTGGTAATGTTTATAGCGTAGTCAAAAGTGTGACCCCTGCACATGCCTGCATTATTGAGCTACTATCAGTCTGATTAGCTCATTTGCCACTGCAAGAGAAAATAACTGATGTGAAAAAACCACAAGTAGTTTGGTGAATGTAGCATCCCTATTCTTATTGGGTTTTGATTTAATTATTTCGAATTTGTGAATATATGCTTTTAAAAGAAATCAACTGTGCAATTCACACACACACCAGCCAGCTGACTGGAGAGGCTTTAAACAACATCTTATTAGAAGAGTTTTTACTTTCTGTAGTGTTTGTTCTTTCTACAGTGCTATAGCTTTACTTTTCTCCTTTCTGTTTTAACACAAAGGAATTACTTGGAATGTTACTTCTAATTTTAACTGTCAGCTTAGTTCTTGAGTTGATATACCTACCAGTAGGTTCCCTGCCCCGCCTCCAGGAACAAATCTCCTATTGTAAAATCAATTCACAATGACACACTTCTTCCACCCCACAATGGTACATCAAATCAGATCTATAGGAATGCAAAAATAGCTCAAACGTGATATTCTCTTTGACAGCTTCAAAAGTTTCTCGGTGCTTTAATTTTCTAGGTATGGTGACTCTTCTTTAGCAGTTTCACTGAGATATTTAATTCGGATTTAGAAATAATTTCTCTCCTCAAATCACTGTTTTAAAACAGTTTCCTGATCTGAGGTGGTGATGGGGTGCTAAGATGTAAGAGTTTGTCCAATTTCTGTTTGGAACTTGGATTGATTAAGTAAGTTTTTATAACAATTATTGAATAATACCAATGGCAGGAGTAACCCCCCCCAATATATTGCACCTGAATACAGTGGTGCAGATCTGATTTTGATCATATTTTCCATCCATAAAGACCCAGGTCATTACAATGTACTCTTTCAATAAAATAAAACCTAGAAAAATAAGATAATGGCTAGTCCAGATGAGCTTACGTTACACATCTAAAATAAGAGAAAGTTTGGATCTCTTCAGGTGCTGAAAGAGAAGGCTGATCCTTTATCAGATATACATAATGATTTCCTTTATTACAATTTCGTTTTTTAATTTGTAGGTAAATTTCTTGGTAGCTTTTTGTGTGACAGACCATAGCGCAGCTCATCTAAATGGTGAAAAGTCTGCCATAATAGTAATTCTGAAGATATTTTTCTTCAGGTTTGTGTCAGGATGTGGGAAACGTTTTGCAGCAATAGGTGCTTTATTTTCTGGCAGCCTTATGCTCTTTCATCCCTTTTTCTTGTTTCCCTTTTTGTTCTCTCTCACATACAGAAGAAGCAGATACACATCCTCTGCTCAGTGTTCTGGATTATGCATCTTGGAAAAGCATTCACATTCATTTGAAGCTGCAGCATTCCTTCATTCCAGCTTCCACTGGTGCAGAGAGAGCAGTAACTTGTCTCTAAAGAGGCTCTTGAGCTGCAGCATCTGCAGGCTTAAAATGCAGAGAGCTTGAAATCATCTTCTTCTCTCTTGTGTTTGCAGTTACTGTTGTATGTCAACTGCATTGTGTGACAGACTGCACTGAGACAGAGTCTCGTTAATTGTTTGAAAGCTATTTTTGCTGCCTGCTTGCCAATTTATTTATATTACACACTTGTCATTCATGTAAAAATCAAAACACCAAGTCTTTAGTCTTGCCAACTGTAGAAAACTACATGGAAGCTGTGATTCCTCAGCCCTTGTCTTTCCAAACATCTGACTCACCTGAAAGCCATCTAACAGGGAGTTGCTTTTCTTTGCTTACTGACATATATCCACTTACCACAGTTACATGTTTTGAAGGTAATGTTAAGTCTGGGGACTTGTCATGTTTCTGTCTTTCATCTTTTGAGCGTGAACATGCCAGAGGAATGATTTTCTGTGGGAATGGAAGGAGGAAAGCCGTTCAGAGTAATTTGATTTATTTATTTAATTATTTTTGACACAAAAGCTGTTATGTAGTGATAGCTGAGTGTTAAATGGACTCAGACCTTCATTAAATTCTAAAATAAACTCCTTTTGGTCATATCTCCACTGAAAGACTGCCAGCTCCCAAAGGAATGAGGCTGCGTTATCTACTTTTCAAGGGAGGATTATCTGGGAGATTCTACTGGGGCTTTGAAATTTAAAGAATTAAAACAGTTACCAGGATCACTGCAGTGGACAACTCTTCGTAATTAGTCTACTGTTTATTCTGTTGGACCATTATTGCCTATTTTCCCAAACTGACTTTAGCTCTTGCTCATAAAGACCTGGGAGATCCTCAAAGATGCCTCACTCAACAGCACTTGAGAATTGCTGCTGGGTTGCCATGTATTGCTGCAGAGTTGCTGGATTCTATAAATAAAAAAGTTCTCAACACAGTGCTTGGGCTCAAAATTATCAAAACTCACTGCAATATTTCACTGCTTTCTTCTTTTCTCTTTCTCTCTCTCTCTCTTTTTTTTTTTTTTTTTTTAAACAATCAGATGAGTTGTTTTTCTGTCTACATGACAATGTGTTCCTTTTAGACTAGCCCAGTCTGAATATTTTTTCAAAGTAATCAGTTTGCAAGTGGTTTCTAGGTAAGTCTGTTTTTTCTTAGTATACTACAGCTTGTCTCTTGAATTCTGACATATAACATAGTGTACTTTATTTCATGCTCTCCTGTTTTATTTTAACCTTTTGTTTCCTTTGGGTGTTGATTTGTGTTTAATAGCTGGGTTTGGAGTATTCATTCTTTAATGAATGGTGAAGTGGTAAGTGGTAAAAGGCTAGAGAGAAAAACAGAATTTTCAGGCAATCCTTTTTAGACTTTCTGAAATGTTTGTGAATGTGTTCTGTTACTAGTCAGTCTTCAAGTCTTCTTGTGTTGAATTTTCAGTTTTGGACATGAAAGACAGTGAGACAGTGTGTTACCATGTAAGTGAGATCCTTTTGTGAGAAAAGCAGGATCTAGACATTGACTTGAAAATTAACATGAAACCCTTGGCAAAATGCTTGAGTCTCGTTGTGGCAGGCCAAATAAAGCAGCATAGATACAGAGAAAGGGGTATGCAAGAAAACTTGTGCATATTAGGCAGGTGTTATAAATATGAACTGTTTTATGAAGTCATTCATTAAGTGGCAGGTATATGAAACTAAAGTTCAAGCTTTTGGCAAAATTGCTGCACAATATGAAAAATATTTCATCTCTAGGATCACTTGGAATAAAATACCACCTGAGGAAGGAGTGCTAAAACAAGCATTTGCATTAATCCCTGCAGAATCTCACTGAAGTAGAGAATGAGCTCTGTGACATTCGTGTTGGGAACCTGGAATGAAGGGAGTGTATGGGTGCACGTCCTAAGGGTTATTTGTTACCAGATGTCACGGATAAAAAATGGATAATAAGAGTTTTAAGGGAAAAAATTTAATCCTGAGGGAGTGATTGATAGCTTCACTCTTCTGAAATATGAGTCACACTTATTAACTAGAAGAGTTTGCATCTTGTCTGCAAAGCACTCACAAGAAATGATAGTGGTAATTTGTATCCTATTGCATTCAGCAATAGGTCCATATCACTTAATGTCATTTGAATTGCATAGCCAGAGACCGTATTCCAAGTTTCAAGTGCTGATAAAGAAATCCCTTTCAAATAAAAATCGAAGAGAAATGCCTTCTGTAAAATTACATGTTATTTTGTTCGCTTGAAAATATCCTAGTCTTTGAATAGAATCTGACATTTGATTCAGCCTTGTTAGAAAATATCAGAAAACGTGAAAGTTTGAATGAGCTGGGCTTGCCTGACTTGCTTAGGAATGAGGTATCATCTAAATTTTCAAATATTGGAAGTATGAAAAAAATCCCCTGAAGTTACTTCTTAAAGTTACCCTGCAGGGTCTTTTCTTACAGTTTATTCCTTTTGTAACTCATTGAGCTGAAGTAGGATGGCACAGATCAGTAATTAAAGAATGCCTTTATCCATCTGCCTAGTGACTTCTGTGCTTCATTGTATCTCCATGTCACTTCAGCTGTGAGCAGCCAAACAGAAGGACTTCCCAGTCAGATTCCAAATCCTAATGTTTTGCTATCTTTGTTTCACAGAGTTCTGATGTTCTGAAGTGGTAATCCTGGAGCATTGCTGGGTAGTGGAATTCAGGAGTAAAACACATGTTTCAATAGTTCCCAGTAAGTCAGACATATCTCAATATGTTCAGTGTGACTCTTTTATTTCTGCCAACAAAAATGAAAATAAAAAGCCCCAGCCACCTGGGCATTGGAGCTTTGCTAGAAATTTAACTAAAATTTATCCTGCTGTCTCTTTGATGCCTACATTTAAATACTGATCTCTGAATTTATGCCTACAAAGAAAATCCTAAAATCAAGTGAAAGTCATGTCATCATCTTCCTCTGACAATAAATAGAAGTTTGAGATTGTTTTGTCAGGTATTTTGTGCAGTAAGGGGTTTATGTTGATGCACAGTCAATGCATTTTATTCTTCAATAACTGGTCATTGCTAAACTCCCTATTAAATGACAAGCTTCCTGTTTTTCTCACCTCCTATCAATTCTTCATTCATAAAATTGTTAAAAACAGCAGAAAAAATAGCTATCTCATATAAATCAGAATCCTTGTTTTAGGGGAAAGATTTTATTTGGAGAAAGTGCTGACAGTTATCTCTGCAGGAGCCGCTTAAATAGCCATTGTGTTAGAAATTTTTTATGGCATGGATTCTTTCTGATACCACTGCAGAGTTTTGAAGTCCTTAGAACAGTTTTCCATTTTCTGTTAGTTGTGATGGTCTAAGAGCAGAGGTAAAAATGTTTGGCTGCATTTGTGGGCTTGATGGATACATTTAGAGTTAGTAGACGTTCCTGTCATCTTTTTTGATGCACCAAAATCTTCAGCCCACTTCTAAGAAAATGTTGAAGTAATTATGCTGACTTTTGTCCTCACTTGCTGAAGTGATTTGCAGTGGTTGGTCATGTTTGAGAAGGCAGTGACTTAAATTATATTCATTGTGGATTTTATCCTTATCTGGTTAGTATTCTGGGGAATAGATCAAATCCTTCATCTGTTGTATGGCAAAAAATATCATATGTTTTGTGCTTGGTGTTGAGGCGCTGCATCAAAAAGTATTTCTGGGTTTGGAAGCATTGCTTTCCCTGGCTATAAGAACTGAATGTTTCCCATTGATTCTCAAATTGAGGCTTTCTAATTGTGCCCTCAATGAGGCCAATTCATTCATAGAACTCCCAACTTTGAGTATAAATACAGTCATGCCAGTTCCCTTCTGGCACTTCTTTTACAATGCTTGAACACAATGCTGCTGAACTGAACCCAGAATACAGCTGTAATTGCTGACAGGACTCAATTAGCTTTGAAGCCTGCAAACAGGACCGTTTCTGTGGCAGTGACACTGGTAGGTTTTAAACCCAAAAGCTTGGGACATAGACAACAATGAATACTGAGTAAGCACTTCAGGCTGCCTGTGGAGAAAAAAGAGCCTGTGAATATGTGTGGAGAAGAAATAAGCTTATCTAATTGGGAGCTAGCTGAGAGACTGACTTTCCAAAACCAAGTTTTGAACATTGGTGGTGTTTCAGTAGGAACCAGAGGTAAGGGTGGCATTCTGTGCATCCTCTAAAAACATAATCAAGGGGAAAAGAGATTAGAATGTAGGAAAATCCGGGTAAATAGAGCCAGCAAAAGTTGATGAATACCTGGGGCATGACCAAACAGAAGCTAGAGGAAGAGATGATCAGGTAGAGAAGAAATGTATTTCAGACTTGGCAATTTTCCCATGCTGGAGAGCAAGGATGACAACCTGGCTGATGATTTGCTGGATAGGAAGAGAAAGGCAGACTATTATGAGGTATTAGAACAAAACTGAAGACAAATGAAGATGATATACAGTGTACTGAATGAAGATAAAATACTAAAAGATGTAAAATAATAATCCATGTACTGTAGGATAGAATAAAATTCAGAAGACAAAATGGGGGAGAAAAGCAAAACTCAGGAACTAGTGAGAGAGGCTTTTTATCCGAAGGGGCTTTGACCATGAAAAGCTTGTTGTGTTGTCATAAGATTAGATCCACTGGCTACTGGGAGTCAAAGCTACAGAATGTGTATCTGGGACTTAAAAAGATTCAAATGAAAGCATGATAGGAGGACATACCTGCTCACAATGTCAAATTTCTTGTGGAACTGATGGAGGAGAGTTGTGCCACAGCACAGCAGAAGCTCCAAGGAAGGAGGCTGTGAGATTTAACTTGTGGTGGTAAAAGGACATTTTCTTCATCTTGCAAGCTTCAATTTGGAACTGTGAAGGGGGCCTGGAGAGAACCTTTGTCCAATTGTCTCCACGTGTCTCTGACTGGTGGTTTCAATCCTAGGAGTTGCAAGAGTGAGAAATGGAGACTCACTGGGATATTGAGGAAGAGAACATAATGAAAGGCAGTGGAGTAAGCATGGAGGGGAAAAATAAGAATATGTTCATGCAACAACTAGTGATTCTGTCTAGCTGCTGATCACCTCAGGGCACTGTGGGCCCTGAAGCAGGAGGGCTGTACAGAAGAAGTCAGACAGAGCAGATAATCCTGTCAGGGTTTCAAGTGGAAGGATCCTGAAGCAGCCTGACTCAGAAGGTTTCAAAGTGGACTATGGAAGGAAAGAGAAGGATTTGTTAGGTGAACTTTGACTCTGCACGTGGCTGATGACTTACGTGCCCTTCTAATGGGAACTGGTCACCATTAGCAGGACAGGGTGGTTTTGGGTCACTGTTGTGTTTCCCTGGAAAAGAGCAGTGGGAGCTCTGTGACTCAGTGCTTAAACTGCCCCTGGGAGCAGTCTGAAGTTGACCACTGTGTTGTACAGAGCCTCATGCATGCACAGCTCTGCCTCCTTTCCTCTGCACGATGGTGTACAATGCAAAATTGGGAATGTCCCCAAGAGACACAGGCACAGTGAAATGCAACCAGATGTGAGAGGGAGCACATAGGCACTGCCTTTTCTTGATCTGTAAATCTCTTCTGTTGTTCAGGAAGAGAGATTCCTTAAAGGCTGTATTGCATTTCTGTGTGTGGTCCCTTGGTGAGAGTTAGGGAGGTAAGAGCTGTGACATCCGTGTAGGGCTGGTGAGGAGGGTGGGAGAGAGCAAAGGTAGAAAACAGAGCTTTTCATACAAGGTCAGTCATCTAAATCATATTGCAGTAAATCAGGAAAATAATAAAAAGGGGCCTGTATGTAGGAATACCCCTAAGACACCATGCCCTTTTGCCATTTGTAGTATGCAAGTCACTTAAACGTGTGGAGACTTTTGTTTCAATAGTGGTGGCTTGGAAAGGCAGGTCAGGATCACTCCCTGTTATGGAGATGGAATAAGAGAGGCATATGCAAAAGTCTGTCTTGGAGATCAAGGCAGAGAAAGAAGACTTCTGAATCCTGCCTTTTTTGAGGCAGACTGGCAGCCCAGACAGAGATATGCTTCCATTCAGCAAATGCAGTCCACTGCAAAGGCCACCCTTGGGACTTTTAGTGAATGCTGCTGTTTATTTTGATCTTGAGATACCATTGTGATATTCAGGTATTTGTGTGGTTTGCATTGCTTTCAGTACAGGTGTGGTATATAATAAAAGGGTAGAAGCAGTGTGGCAATGTGTGGTAGCTGACAGGTATTAAAAGAAACAGTGTTGTACTGCAGTAGTCAACCTGAGGCATCATGCTTTATTAATTTCAAATATTCACACTCTTGGTGAGGTTCTGTAGGGACTTAAATGGTGCTTATAATAGTAACTTATATAAGTTTATTCCAGCACTGCAAAATTAAAAAAAATCACTGAAGATAAAAATTTTAATTAAATTCTTTATCTTTGATTGAAAATATAACTTCCAAAGAAAGATTAACATAGCATCATGAGTAACCATGGGATGATTTCATCACTACTAATTTGAACATGAAATGCATCAGCATATAGAACTCAGACAGCTTTGTGAATTAAAAGCCTCTGATGTCTGTATTAGAAATATCCTGCGGATATAATTTACGTATCAAAGCTTCCATTCTACTTTTGTTACAGCATATGGTGGTTAGCTGTGATGATGCTTTATATTTTAGAGTGTCAGTGACTCACTGATATTCTTAACCATTTTCCCTGCTGAGCTGGGAATTACTTTTTTTGCTAGTGTGTGTGTGAAGAGAGACAACCTTTAACCTGTTTGAACTCTGTTACTTTGCATATTAGCATTGGTGGAAAAATAGTGATCCTCTAAGAAAGTCAAGGCTGTCATTGTGAATGTTGACCATGGGTTTGTACGTTTTATTAATCTGAATTATGCCAGTAATTTCTTCATTGTCCTATTCAATATGACGTTATGCTAAAACTCTCATAAAGGAAAATAAAGCAAGCCAAGGAGTATCAGTCTTCCTGTCACCTTTACCTGTTTAGTAAAATAAACCAATAAAATCTTAAAAAATAGAAAGTTAATAACAAGTGAATAAGGTGTAAAACCAAACTGGAAATGTATTTGTTTTATTTTATTATATTTTTATTTTGACAGTCTTTCTATTAAACTTCAGTCTTTTAAAAGACAGGAGTCAGGTCCAATAACTGCCTAAAATGTTTTGGTGAATTAACAGAAACCAAAGTTTCTGTGTAAAAGATTGTGATTAAAATTACAATAAAATACTTTTAAAATTTAGAGAAATGTCAGTCAGACATTTTTAGCAAGAAATTTGTTTTCATTGTTAAAACAATTGAACTATATAAGTATTTAAGGGGAAATTAGACAATTGCTACTGTTACATTGAGAAAGCTGGGAAAAATAAATTTTGTTATGAAGTAATGTAAAGAAGGAAAAGTTTTCTCAGGGTGAAGGAACTACCATCAAAATAAATTTCTGATTTTAGGCTATTGGGTTAGAGTAGGAAAGGCTTTCCAATGCCACTGGGAATGTGTTTGCAGCAGTCCTTCAGAGCAGGAGCATTGAGTTATTTGAGTGGCACAAGTGCTATGGGACAAAAACTTTCTACACTGGCTTCTGTGGGAGAAAGTCTCACTGAGGCTGTGCTCAGCTGTTGGTGAACAGACCAGAAAAAGTTCTGTGCACAGATCTGTTTGCTTTCCATTATCTGCTTCCTCAGGTCTTGCCTTCTGTTGGGTCTCTGATACTGAGATGAGGAGGAGCAGCAATAGATCAAGATACAGGGATATATCATTTTCCTTTCAGTTCGGGGCTACTAAGGTCAAAGTTTTTTTCTGCAAGGAACACCATTATGTTTAATTTTTTAAAGGTTTCCACCTGTGTTTATGAACTTAAACCCCCTGGGGATGTCCAGCATGAAGAAGATGATTGTTCTGCTATTGCAGATTCACAAGTAGATAGAAAATTTTCTTAGTGTAGTATGCTCTTAAATATTACATGTCATCCTGCTCAAAAATGATATCACACCAGTAAAACCAGGAATACAAACTAGATAAGGCACTGTTGTTGTTGAGGTCAGCAGTAAATATTTGCAAAAGGTAAGGGTTTTTTCCAGAGCTACTCATGGACTCATGGAGTCATGCTACTCATGACTCCTGTCAGTAGCAGCAATTTAGCAAAAGGTGCTATGTGTTCTATGATAACTTCTTAGCAGCAAAGTATGAGGTGCTTTTGTCCACCTGTGAAATACTACTGCATTTAGGTTTATTATTTATATTTTTATGAATTAATATGTCTATTATTTATTTAAATGTTAATATTTTAATAAAACATGGAGTAAGAATTGCTTATTTAATTATTTATATAACTCTTGTGATATGTCTGCCATTTGTTTGAGGCCTTCATTACATTTGTGGGTCCATTAGTTTCATTTTGGGAAAGATTCATATCAATTTTTTTTCCCCCTACTGATATTTGGAATGAAATGTCTGAGCTTGTTAGGGAGTACTCTATGCAGCTGATTTAAAATAACAGTCAGCAACTATTTGAAGGAGAAGAGCAAAGAGATTATGATCTTTATTACATAAATAAACCTATGTGCTCCTTTATTGCAACAGACTTTTTTACAAGTGTACATTTTTCATGTTGTGTTTTCTCTGGCAAGATGACTTTTGGTACGTAAACCTTTCAGTACCTAAAGGGGAATCTACAGGAGAGCTGGAGAGGGACTTTTTACAAGGCCATGGAGTGATAGGACAAGGGGGGATGGGTTTAAATAAAAATGAACAGGTTTAGATTAGATGTTAGGAAGAAAGTCTTCCCTGTGAGGATGGTGAGGGACAGGCACAGGTTGCCCAGAGAAGCTGTGGATGTTCCATCCCTGGCAGTGTTCAAGACCAGGTTGGATTGGGCTTTCAGCAACCTGGTCTAGAAGAGTGTGTCCCTGTCCAGGGGTAGGGGGATTGGACTGGATGATCTTTAAGGTCCCTTCCAAGACAAACCAGGCTGTGATTACGTGCATTGAAACAGAATGGAAAATAGGTAACTTAACTACTGCTGGATCTGCAGAATTAAACATTTTACATTTGCAGTGATGAGTATTTTTCAGGCATTTTCATATGCTTTTCAGAATTTAACTTAGCTGTCAGAGTACTCCAAGGATCTAAATATAGCAGACTGTAGTGTTTTGAAGTGATAGTTTAGAATGAATTTCCACATCTCAAAACTGGCACCTGTTAGATCAGAATACAGTGAATTTTGCCCACTCCTACTGCATTTCTCTCTCCATTTCTGGTCCCATGCATATTAATGATGATTCAGTATGCCTTTTGAGCTTGGCAGTCTGATTTTTACAGCTAAGAGGTAAATATAAATAGCATGATTTCAATTGAAAAACATTGATTTCCTCCCAAAGCAGATGTTTTTTATCTGGCTAGTGGTAGGATATTTCAAGGCAAGATTACTGTTCCTATTTCCATTTAAAGGTAAAGGGAGAAAAGAAAAGAACACCTTGGTATATTTGTGTTTTGGCTGTTAAGTGTTGACTTTTTTCTCAGCTTTTCTTTCACTAAGGTGTTTTGGATACTCCAATTGCTTTTATTAAAATTGTCTGTACTTTTAAAGGTTGAACGGTATATAAGCAGATGCTAATTTTTGTGAGGCATTTTTTGTGTGTGTGCATTTTGGTGGCTTTTTGGGGGAGGGGTGGTTTTTTGTTGTTTGGTTGTGTTTTTTTTTTTTTAATTTTTTTTTCTTAAATTAAAGTGAATTAGTTAATTTCCATCTTGATGTTGGTTGATTACACGCCTTTCCTTTCCTTTCAATTTTCCACTAGTAGCTCCAAAATCCTATGAGATGTGACAGACTTCTGACTAATTAATGTCAGTGACAGAAGGGAGTAGAGCACTCTGCTGGTGCAGACCTTACCAGAGCAACAGAAAAGCTTTTAGCTCTTCTAAATACTGATCCTTCTGAAGGTTACTGCTCTCATGCCTCACATGCAGTACCAGATCACAAGAGAGCTTACAGCTAAATCTTCTCTGTCTCATCAGTCCTCTTTGACAAACAGCAGAGCTCAGTTTGGTCTCTCAAGAACGGATCTTGTCTGAGAACAGGATCTAATGAACATCTGCATCTCCCTAAGATTTTGAATATTCTTCTCTCAAGAATTTTGAATACCTGTTTATTCTGACTGAGCCATGGTTAGAGGCAAGCATCTGAATCCTTATTAGCATTTTATCTGCCCCTGAACAGATGTTTCCACTTTGTTTCTCTTTCCAGTCTTTCCTCATGAAGTCTACGGTCCAACTGGTACATGCAATGCTACCCAGCTTTTTTAGCAGCATCTGCAGCCACATAGTTAAATTTCCTTAGATCCAACACCGACAAAAAACTTGTCCTACCTCCACAGGGATTTGTGCACAGTTTTTAGAGCCTTCCAAACTTGAGGTTTCATCTTTTATCCCCTCCATAACCATAAAAGCAGAGGTAATTGTAACTGGCAGATGCTCAGTTTATGAAGTGCAAACAGGTTTAGAATAACATGTGTGCAAATGCCCAAGGTTAGATACTCAAGGTAGTAAAAGGAATTTCAGTTCACATTGTATGGAAAAGAACTTTTCTGTGTTGTTTGGATTTTCAGACTAAGTACAAAAACCTTTCAGTGTGCTGTTTCATCCAGTGATATGATATATGGCTGATTTAGCTCAGAATTATTTTGATGCCCAATGAAATACTTCGATCCTTGTTAATACAATAGCACAGGTGTTTTATAGAGTTTTATGTTTCTAAATTAGTTGGTAACTTGTTTTAAAGAAGCATTGATTTTCTTTTTTTCCCAGTTTGCTCTTCTCGGTGTGTGTTGCACTAAATGTCACATTGAATTTGTGACTCTGTGAAGCCATCTATACTGCAGAATTTTAAATGCCTAAGAGGTGTTTTTTCTTCCTGTTCTAATCTTAATCAAATAACCAACCCTTGCTACTTACCTGGATTCCTTGGGAGATTCAGCTTTTTTTTTCTTTCCCCTCTTCTTCTTTTGTTCTCAGAAAATTTGATCATTAAACAATTAGACTCCAGGCAGAACAGCAAATGACACGTGGATAGTAATGAGGTCAGAAGCTCCCACGTACAACCTGTTGACTCTTCACAGAGGAGTTATGTCGTGCTAAATTATCTGCATGTGTTCCTGATCTGTATTCTGGCAAGGATGAATGAGAGGCTGAGCATAATGGAGATCTTTAATAGAAGAGATGATGGACAAATTCATTCTGGTGAATCCTACTCTCTGACAGAACAGTGTCAGCTGCCCTTGCTAAATCGAATTGTTTTTCAAGTTAGCAGCTCTGAGAGCTGCCTGCTAGGCTGCAGAATCTGTGCTGGAAAAGGATTTCCCATTTTGGTTTGATTTTGTCACCTAATTTAGCCACTTGTTAACTGATTTTAGAGCTACTCTGTGGATATGTTTAGTACTGCACCGAGTCTGAAGGAGCTGGGGTTCAACTCCAGAGGTGGACGGGGCTGCATGGTTCTGTGACCATGAACATAAGTGTGTATATGGTGGTTTTGATTGTTTGTGACATCAATATTTCCATCGTCCCCCTTTCCAATCACAGTTCCTAAGAGCTGCTTTCATGTTTTCTGAGTGCAGAGTTTCGGAGTGGAGAACTGGAACTTTACCTTGAAGCTGCATCAAAGCCTGACTCTGAATCCTGGGCTGTGGCACTGGGAGAGGTGAACTCAGAAGGTTTGCAGGATAAAATTGAGCAGCTCCAGAGGCTGATCATGGAAATCAAAGAGGAGAGAGCATCAGATGAAGCACGACAGTTTCTTCCTTCATCCCAGTTAGACAGTCTAGGAGAGCCCCAGTTTACAAGTAAGTGCATGTACTCATTTTATGGAGGGGTGTAATAAAGGTGGCCCAGTCTCTGTGGCAGTTCAGGTAGTGTCACAAGAAGGGTACAAAATGCTTTTCAACTTCTTGCTTGTCAAAGTGCAGTTTAGAGGAAATAAACTGATGAAAATTGTCTAATTTTTTTTTCCCTGATGTATTTTTGTTTATGCACATAATCTTCAGGGGAACAAATATGTGATTTCTGAGTTTTTCTCTCTAACCTTTTTTCCTCATAAGACTTAAAGTATTTTTTTTTTCTCTTTTATGTCCTCTATGAACATATGGACTACTGTTTAAAATACAGTCTGATAACTTTGATAAATGTGTAAATCTTTAGCGATACTTAAACGAGGTTCACAGATTTGTTCTGTGTGATGTGAAAGCACTCCTGGGATTTGAATGCAAGTAGCCATATGTTGAGTTGTATTTGGTGCACTGGAGTCAGAAGACTGTATTTCAGTTGCCCAGTCACTTAATTCTGTATCCAGCATATTCATGAAGGGTGTTTCAAGCCAATATGCTTGAATAGTGGCAGAGAAACTCAGAAATTTGTTAAACCTCCATTAAAAAAAAAGCCTCACAAACTTTTTTTTCTTGTTGATCTTTCTAAGCTCTGCAGCTGTAATTTTTTCCTCTCACAGATGTGAATGAATAGCTACACTAATGAGAACTGTATGAATCTAGACTTAGCAGCATCAAGTTTTTTTTGAGCAGACACAGTTATAAGTTTGGGGTGATTTTATTTGTTTGTGGGTTTTTAAAGTTATTTTTTGAACAAAAATCTTGTTCCAGTTCATATACTAACCCAATCCTTCCCATCTGACAAGTTTCTTCAATAATGGCCAATAATTAATAGTGCTTACTGGAGACAGTACAAAAATGTCAAGGAGAATTTAATTTCTACAAGTTCATTGAAACTGTAGTTGTGATCCAGCTTTTTTCAGTATCAGGTGAACAGCTCAGTGTTATTCACCTCTTTCTCCTTGCTGCCTATGTTTCTCTTGTTGCATCTCTGTGGTTAACTTCTTTATTTTAGCACAAGAAAATATTGCCCTTTGCAGTAAAATATGCAATAGAACATAATTCCACAATGGATTAAACTGTTCCTGCTCCTGCTACATGAGAAGAGGAATTAATGTATTTATTTTCCAACAAAAAGAAGTTGGGTTTATTGCTTTACAGTCTGTTTATAGATCAATAACCTGTTTATATATTACTCTATTAACTTGATTTACCTACTTCCATGAAACATGGGGTTTGTTTTTAATGCCATGACACCTACTTAAAAATTACTTGTGAGACTTAATATTTTTCAAGGCATACACAGTTGCTGTGACTGGAAATCTTACAAGTAACCCATCCATGAAAGCTGAGGTTTTTTTTCCCTAGTTTCCTTTCCCAGCAACAGAAAGTTTCTATTAAGAAGGAAGTCTTCTTCAAAAGTAGCTTTTTTTCAGGCAACTATTTCATTCAAGTTTGCTTTCACCATGAGTTTCTAACAGAAGATGTTACTTCAGTGGCAATGGTAGTAATTTATAGGCATGTAAAAGTTTTACTGTGTATTGAAAAGCAAGACATGGAAATCAAATTATCTCTAATATTTTTTTTTTCTTGACCTTTTAAGGTATTCAGAGAATTGCAAATGAGCCAAAGCTGGAGTTCAGTCTTGGTAAGATACAATTTTGAATTTCTGGACTTATAATGGCTTGTCTGTGTGTAAGGAGTTTTTATGTATATAGTGTTATATGGTGTAACATGTGACCTGTTTTAAAAAAATGAAGCTGTAGGTGGGAGAACTGCCTGTGCATGCCTTTTGAAATGCTGATTTTAGTTTCTTAATTGGTTGGAATGGCTAAAGGCTTATTGAATTCTCTAATGCTGTGCTGCTCTGCCAGGCTGAAAATCTGCCCAACAGTTTTGTGAGTGTAGTTTGTGAAATGCTACTTATTTGGAAAAAGACATTTGATTTGAAGTTTTTGAAACAATATTCAGATAAAAGCACTGTTTCTTTAGAACAAACTTTAATCTAAATGCAATATTATTTGGTAGTAAAGAGGCCATGTGAACATTTATCTGACTTTGATATTTTATACTTAGTATAAGTAATTGGTATATGGGAACTTTATATACTGCTATTGTATGTTACAGAATTGTTTTGGGAGTTGTTCTATCAGCTCAAGCTTCCCCCTCCATTTAGAGGGTACAGAATGATTCAGATTGCTCAGTAAGTCAAGCAATATAATTGAATAATGGTATATTTTTAATACAAGGTCAAGGAGCACAATATGTCAGTCCAAACTGTGCAAAGCAAGCTTGGCTGCTTTTCACTGTTCTTTCAGTGCAAAAGCTTTGAAGCCTTTGAATCGTAAGTGAAATAATTATTTGCTGTAGAAGCACTAAACACAATAATTCTGTGTGGGGAAATAAAAATGATAACTAAGTTTAGTTGATTAGTGGCTGGGACTCTCTTCAGGGTCTTTGCCAATTGAAATGATCCTGTGATTATTCCCTGCTCCTGTGTATGGTGAAATAACACAGCTTTTGAAATACTTCATACCATGTGCTGTCTGCGTCCTGAACTAAAGCTTGTCAAATTTGTTATGATTTTTGCATCCATATAACCTCTGAATATTTATCTAATGTTGTGTAGTTTTACACTGAAAAACTTATACTCAGTGTTATTCAGTATCTGTTAAATTTACTCTGTTATTTAAACTTATATAACATCTGTTGCAAAAAAGTGTAGAGGGAGAAGGAAGTATAGATAACTGTAAGCAGAATATTATGTAAATATCAATTAGACTCCACTATTTGGAGAATTTAAATAGTCTACAGACAAATATCCTTCAAAAACCCCAAACAGGGCAAACAGGATGGCATCAGTGATGTGACTGCAGGTTGTTTCTGCCCCTTGCATTTTGGGAGCCTCTTGCCTTGGCCTTTTCCTTGGAACTGGGTTGCACTCAGCCTGTGTGCTGCTCCAACTACTCTGATCAAAAAGCTGGCACCTTAAAGCTGTGCCCATTGGGACAGATGCAGTTCTATTTGATACAACCGTTTTTTAGAATACCTTACATTTTATCTGTGTATTTTTATCTGAATGTCTTTTAAAAATTAGATAGTTAGGGCATTAGAAAAAGATTTCTTTGAGCAGGTCATGGGGGTTTTTTCTGTATAGATTATTTCTGCAGAAATTTTTAAATGTTGGCATGGATCAAAGGCCTCATTCTCTGTTGGGGGGAATCACCACGGTATAATAATCGTTAAGAGCGGATTTAACTTTTCTGTGCATTTCTATTTACATTTTATAGGTGATGTGACTGTAGTATTTGGGCAGAGTCAGTAATTGCAGTGTTCCAGCAATAACAAACTCCCACAATGACTGGGGTAGTGTAGGAGGGGGAGGAAGGCGCTACAGGCACTGACTGCAAATTAGATGAGCAGGGCTTCAGGAGAAGTTGCTCTCAGTGACAAATGTGCCCCAGCAGGCAGAAGTGTGAAAACAAAGTAAAGCCACTTTCAGACTTGTTTGGGCTCGTGCTGGATGGATCTCTGTTTGCTCAGTGTCAGTATTTGTGTTTTGCATTGGGCAGTTTCTAGTAGGCATTTATGTTTCTGTGGTTTGTTCTGCAGCATTATTGATTGAGTCATTGCAGCCCTGTGAGGGATCTTAGACACTGGCTCCTGCTGCTGCTCAGGTAACAAATAGGAGCAGCAACATAAACCTCTTGGTTTTGGCTGATACTCCTGCCCATAGTCGTATATCTTAAGTTGTAAGGGATATTTGGCAACACAGACAATTGCATAGAGGTGATTCTTAGTGTCTTGAACCTTAAATAGTGCTAAATATTTAAGCATAACACATTTGCATTAGGGGAATCCACCTTTAGTGGCTGAACAGTCAGTGAAATTCTTAGCAGTTATCCTTCCTACTGGAATATCAACATTCCCATGCCAACACTTCCTAGCTGCAGCAACCCCAGCCAGCAACACTGTGCTGTTTGTACAAATGTACAGCAGACACCTCCTGCTGAGGAGTGACACAGGAACAATTTAGCTGGGAAGGATGCACGTGCTGCTTGGCCCAACCAGGTAGAATTCCCTTTGCAAGGGCAGCCAGTGGAGATGTCCCTGTGCTGTTCACCTGGTTACTGGCAGGGCTGGGAGGGATTCTGCAGCTTGGCCCGTGCATCTGGGGAACACCACTGCTGCTGGCAGGCCGAGGACACTGCGTGACTGACACCATCCTTTGAGGGATTTTGTCTAATTAAAGACTTGGCATTCACTTTAGCTAGTCAAGGATTTCCAAGATCTCTCTCTGAGATGAGCCAAAGCATGGTAAGCAGGGATGAGAGAGGAATTTGCTGCGAGCGAGCGCCACAGCTATGATGTGTGCCTGGCTTGGGTAGCCAAATCTTTAGGGCTCTGTAGAGACATTTCGGCTTGATCAGGCTGGTATTTGGCATTTAGAATTTGGAAGGCAAATCTAACAGTTAATGATGTCTAAATCTGGTCTCTAGCCCTGAAAAAATGGCTTATGCCTGTAATTTTGTTCGTATTTGTTGTATAATACTGTAATATAATGTATAATGTATGTAGTGTATAATATTAACATACACATATATGCAAACAGACATTTGCTTATATCAGTTGATATGCAAATTTTTTTAAAAGTATTTTAAAAATTGCAACATCTCATAACTGAAGTTTGAGTCCCTTGTCACGTGTTCGTCAATAAATAACATTTAGAAGGGGAACTTCAGTAACTAAAACAAAATATAGATTTCAAATAATATTTGACTGCTGCCTAATACATGAGTTTTATTTAGGGGCATTATATCTAAATACTGCTGTTCAATGTTTGAAGGTCTGATAACTAAATTTTTAAATAATGATATTAAAATTCTTCCCAGGGTTTTGTATTTTGGTAGTTAAGGTATAAGTATCTTATGGTATAAGGTAGTTACCTTACAACATCCTATGTCCATAATACTCTGGGAAGCATTCTCTTCATAAAATGTCTAAATATTGCTTTCTCTTATTCTCTTTTAAAGTTCAATAAAGTGATATTTTTTTCTTTTTCCCTGAGGTTAAAGCAAAGAATAAAACTCACCTGAATTACAGCTTTCCACTGCAATACACTCAGCATTTTCAGGAGTGTGCCTGTCTTGTAACATAACTTTGGAGGCAGAGAGAGCATCCTTTAGACACAGCAGTTTGAGTTTTATATTCCTGGGGACTCTTTGGGAGTGTGGCTGATTTCTGAACCTTGTAGCTGCTGCTAAGTTTAACTTTGCAGGCTCCCTCTTGTTGTTTGGCATTTTGAGTGCCCGTGTTCTGCATGCAGTTCCATGAAGCATTAGGAGGTAGGAAATGACAGCCTGTGCAGGCTGCTGAGTAGAGAGGAGGAGCAGAGCAAAAGGAATGAAACCAGAGACTGGGCCTGAATAACAAACCAGCGAAACTGATAAAAATCTTTCCCATGACTTTGAAGTGTGCAGGGTTAGATCTTTTATAGATGTTTATTTTGAAGCTACTCTTCTTGGTTGCTTCTCGAAAATATCCCAGCCCTTGAATCCCAGATCTAACTAAATATGTTGTGAGTTCCACACTTCAAAGTAGCTGTGCTGCATCGATGTCAATTATGTGAGCCCAGCTGAAGAATGAGGTAATAGTTATGGAAGAGAAATTATATTGTGCATTTTGATGAACGCTATTGTGAAGTTTTCAAGAGCTTGTACTTCTAAGGGTGTTTGGTAGGGAATTGGCAAAGCAGTACAAGAAAACTGCAACAATCAGAAAAATGAGGGAGCAGGGTAGAATGCACAGTTGGCGGTCAAAGTGCTCAAACATGAACTTGGTAATGAACTTGATGTTAATAGGGAGGAATAAATTAGAGGAAAAAAAGGAAGTAAGTTTGTTACTTACTCTCTCAATAACCAACACAATTTTAGTGGTTTTGCATTTGTCAAATTGCTTAGAATTGTGAAGAGAGAGCAAGGGATATGGTGGTTGTAGTACGGTAATAACTACAGGAATATAAAACTCAAATATCTGTGTCTAAAGGATGCTCTGCCTCCAAAGTTATGTTACAAGACAGGCACACTCCTGAAAATGCTGAGTGTATTGCAGTGGAAAGCTGTAATTCAGGTGAGTTTTATTCTTTGCTTTAACCTCAGGGAAAAAGCCAAAATAACTGTATAGAAAAAGGAATGTCTCTGCACATATTGTAGCATATTCAGGTGGTAATTTTAATGAGAGCACCCATCTGACATTTCCAAAAGTGATCTGTTTTTGGTAAATCTATTATGGCAGTGAATTTTGATGGTTATTGTTAAATAACCTCTAGGTGCTTTTCAAAGTGTAGAATAATGTAAATCTTGTAGTTTTGCTTTTACAAAATCTCATTCAACAGTGCACAATTCACAGAAAACTTGAGCAAGTACTTCAAACAATTAAAATAAAAATTTTCTAGTTTATTTTTTTATTCGTTTTACTAAATAGTAGGTTGATACAAAAGCAGTCTACCTGTAAATGCAGAAATTTTTGTTCTCCACTGTCTTATTTTCCCTGAGTGATTTTGTGATGACATCCCTTTGGAAGACGTCTTGCAGCAGATTTATCTCTGCATACTGAACATAAATGGTGCATCGATGCTGCTCAAACAGCATGACTAAACAATTTTTTCAATTCTGAAACATAATCTGGAGCTTTTTCAGCAGCAGCTGTTCCTGGAAGAGTTCTAAGCAGAAAGACTTGTTTTATCCTTACCACAAACTTGAAGCCAGTCTTGATCCTAGCAGAATTTGCCCACTTGGTTTATCCTTCTGCTTCATCAAGTTACAAGCTGGTGAATAAATGATTTGTTCTGGTAGCCAAATAAAATTGTAAAAAAAAGTCATCTCCACACTTTTGAGTAAATCTAAAAGTGATTAATTTCTCTGTGAATCAAACTCACAGTGTCATTTATTGCTGAGGAGTATTTATCCCTCAAAAAAAGTTGTGTAGGCTGTGTTAGAAAAAATAACAAAAATATAAAAATGAAGGTTGGGTTTGTGAGTTTTAAATTTTATTTTATTTGTTCATTTTGCTCTTTTTTGTTGTAACAATTTGCTGAATTTTACTTGAGTTTGTTCTGGCCCCACACAAATTCCATCTTCCACCAAACCAGCTAGTCGGGTTTTTTTTCCTTAGTTTTACTGATGTATATTAGATACTGTTACACCCCAACAACAAATAGTAAATAAAAAACAATTTCAATTGAACAGAAAAGATTCAGGATGTAGAAAAGCTACACGTGATTGGAAAGAATGCTGTTTTCCTCTGGGAACTACTTTTTTGACTTGTGTGTGCTTTGAGACTTTTGCACTGCAGTTTGCAGATGCCTTAAATGCAGTTTATTCTTAGTAACTCAGTGTTGCTAGGATGAGTCCTTTTTTGACTGAAAGGAATCCTCCCAGAGAGAGAGAGCAATTCAAGCCCAGGCTGAGACTGTGTTGGCATGTTTTGACTTAGGACTTGTAATGTTTGTGCAGTACCTCCTGCAAGAATTCCTTCTTTCCCCACTTCTGCAGGAGAACTTGAGCTAACTTGCCATCAGTTTCAGTGCAGATGAAGCAACAAGTGAAACAGTCTCCCAGCAAGGAGTCTGAGGTAGCAGAATCCCTGTCATCTTTCACATCAAGCTGTCAACCTCTCTTGGCAGTGTTTGATGATGGATAATGCATGTCCAGCAAATTGATGAGTGGTGTTGAGTTACTGACCCCTGAGGAAAGTCAGCTCTTGTTGCTGTGCCTCCTGCATTCTCTGGCACTCCCAGGAAGGGAAGTTCCTTTGTTACCTGCAGACATCGTGTGAACGCTGCCAGAATGGATTTGCCAAGACCCTGCATCTTTCTTTTTTTTATCCACCTCTGCTCCCGCAGGACTTTGCTCACTTTAAAGAAGGCTTTTGGGATTCTGTGATAGCCCTTGCCACACTGAGCTTAACCATTTGGGGTTTTTAAATAGGCGGCTTTCTGAAGCACTGCTCCTTCATCATTGTGCACCTCTTTAAAGCATCACTCCTGAGTTTTGTGTGTTGCATACTCTGTCAGAAAAAAAAAGGCCAAAACTGTCTACATAGTACCATAAAGACTTGGTAATGTTGGAAAAGCAAATCCAGGGAATGGGGTGTGGGAGGTGGGATGTGTTTTTGGCACGGACACATCCCCCAAAAAGCTCAAAACTAGAATCCTTTTCAAAAACTCATATACTTTTTTGGTTTTTTTCCAGCTTAAGTGTGTTTGAGTCCTAGAGAATTACACTGGATTTTTAAATCTGTACCTGTAGGCACTGTAATTCTAGAAATCTATCCTTCAATTCCCTTAGGGCAGGGATTGTCTTCATTTGCATTGCAGCAAGAGAAGCAGGATGCTGTCACAGTCCTTAAATATTAATCTGTACTAATTATAGGGCTTAATGTGGAAGGATTCAAAAGTTCCAATAATGAAACTTGGGAAGATGTACAGTTAGTGTTCTATCTGCTTTTTGCATATCAAGAGAAACTGAAAATGTATTTTACAGTTAAATAGAGTTCTTCATATAATTATCTATATAGAGAGTTGTATAGATATCTATTCTATGTAGTCTATAAATATGAAAATTTTTTTGTTGCTGAAAACCCATTCTATTTAGTCTAGCATTACTCATTTTTGTATTATCTAGTTTGTTTCTGTGTCAGTAAGAAGCAATTCCTAATAGAAGTAGTCAAAGAAACATTTCCAACTTGTCAACATCCATTGATACTTATCGATTTTCATTAACCATCTTTGACTTGTGCAAATTCAATTTCTGTGTAGGTGTTAGAGATTAAAATTCTACATTACAGGGTGCTATGTAGCAGTTAGTCCCCAGGGTGGGCTCGTTAAATGCAGGGATGTTTATTTGCTCTGAAGTGGGTCAGAGCAGAGGATGAGCCAGCATGAGGGAGCAGATCATTGCTGTCTGAGTATATTCCAGTGTGATGGATTTATGGGAATCTGCTGATGTGCTGATGCAAGTAGTAAGAAGCATGAGGGTGTTTTGAGTATCAATATTAAACCCAGGTGCAAACTGAGTTTCGGGCAGTTTTCTTCCATTCTGCTCCATGAAATTGAAGTATTTCCTGTTTCCAGAAGCTTTTGCTTTTAAGAAAAAAAATATATTTGAACTACTGGGACTTAGTGGTTGACAACCTTATAAATATAAATATGTATAAATCAGGGCCGTGACTAAGGGAAACTTTTAAATCTAATAGCATAAAGATTCTCACAGAGTCTTTCACATGTTTTGATATAAACACTTACCAAGAGATAAATTTTGAATAGCTATGGCTAATCTGTTTAGAGAGGAGTTTGTAGATACCTGAATTTGAAAAGCTATTTAACAGTTGAAAGGGTTTTTTGGAATTTAGCCATTCCGAGAGACAGGGGTTTATCATCTTAGCTCTCAAATGATGCAGCAGATAATAGGATTAAATACTGTCAGAAATGTACAAATTCTGAAATCTTGTCAGTTAGAAAACTGCAGCATTTATAAGTCCAGGAAAAAAAAAATAAAGATATGGCTGGGAAGGACTTTTCTTTTTCAAACCTTAAATAAATAAAATTGGTAGGCTTCTTAGTAAAACCAGATATTTTCTTGATGCTGAAAATGCTGCCATTTATGTTTATGGCATGTTTTTCTCATAGACTTTGCAATAGTTGTCTCGTGTTTGCAAAACTCTTTTTATCCAAAATTTCAGAGGCAAGGTGGTGTCTATGCTGAAAACTGTTACATTTTCTGTGAAGAGAGGCACCAGCTTAGTATCCCAATGAGGCAAGGTGATAGAAACAGATTAATTACAGGAGCTCAATCTTAGCATGGGTTCATCTCCCTCATTCCATGTTGCTTTGCCTGAACTAGTTCTAGCTGCTGAGATAAAACACTCCTAGCTACCAGTAATATGATGATAATTTTTAAGGCTGATTGAAAGTTATGTAGGAAAAGGGCCCCAAAATTACTTAAGAATTTATAGATATAGGGAGAGATGTAATGAAATTCTCTCAAAATTGAGCTTTCATATAAATTCTTTCTCATTTAGGTATTTAAAAACCACCAACAAATAACTCAGTGGATATCTCAATTTGTCCTTTAGTATTTTCACAAGCGTAGTGCTTGGCTTTTGAATTATTGGGTGTTCTGGTGAATGTGACATTAATTTTTTCAATTATTCTGTTGAAATGGAAAACTTGTGTTTCCAGGATATTTTTAAGCTAGTTCATAGGAAAGTAGGATTAAAGATCACTGCATTAGAGGGAAGTTATTTTTGGCATACGCTGCTGCTCTTTTTTCATCATTATTTTTCTCTTCCCGCTTTTGCCCAAAAATATACCTCCTACTGTGCATACTTTCTCCTGTATGTCTTGCCAGTCTATGTGCTCTTTCCAGTTCAATATTTGAACCTCATTTTCTCAAAAAAGCCTCTTCAGGTTCCTTAGGATGGCTCCCATGTAGGTGGGGTCTCTCAGCAGGGATTTGGCTTGCGAGGGGCTGTTTGCACACACACAAGTGCGTGCCTCTCCTTTACTCCTTCAGGCTGTAGGATGCTGGAGTGGCAGAAGAGAATGAGTGGGAGAAGGTGTTGGCAGTGCAGTGGCTGAGCTGGGAAAGGGAGAACTGTGACCTACCTGGCCATTTTCTGCCATGGAAGGAGATTTTCTGGGCAGCATCTTCCCAGTGAGAATGGCCCTGAGGGTGCTGTCCTGCTGTATCACCACACATCCACAGAGACAGCCCCTAAGTGAATGGCTTTGTGCCTACCTGGTACAAATAAACCCATGACTGATTTCTCTGTGGGTCCAGGAAACTTGTCTGAATGAAGAGGACTATTTAGATCCTTCTTGAGAGTGTTTTCTGGTGCAGGTATTTGTACACAGAGAGCAACAAGCCAAATAAGGATGAGTTATCCCTTTGTTGTTATATCAAGCTCTATAAGACTTCCTTACCTACAGCTGAGATTTGGATGGCAGTCCTGGCCCTGCTGCCTCCTTCCAATTTTTTTCCTGCCTCCCAGGAATCTGACATTTTAACTGTTCAGAATGCAATAGATTTTTTTTTTTTTCTTAACTCCTTAACTATGCTGTTGTCAGGGAAGCTTAAAAAGTATACAGTGTCTGCACAATATTTTCAGCAATAGATGTTGCTTCCACAGCTTCATAAATCCTTTAAAACTATACTCCTTCTAGAAACAGTGCTTTTTTTCATCAAACTGCAAAGTGTGGTAGCATTAAAATTTTAAACTTTATATCTACTTAAAAAAGAAATTGTGTGTACCATGAAGTTTGCTGAGGAGCCATTTTTAGTATCCTGGGTTGTGTGCTTCAGTGCCTGACATCTTAGTTTTCTTTGCTGCTGCCTAATGGCCCTTGCAGTCCTGGGATTTTTTCTAGGCAGGAATGAGAAATGAATTTTATTTTGGAGTTACTGTATAGGGATAGTTGGAATTTCTTTTTTTTACTGTCAGGGTGATGAAGCACTGGCGCTGATGACGTCGGGAGGTCCTGGAGTCTCCATCCTTGGATGTTGTGAACACCCAAGCAGAGCCTGCTGTGGTTGACCCTGCTTGGGCAGAAGGGTTGGACTTGTTAAACTTAAGGGTGATTCCAACATCTCTGTGCCAGGGATTTGCCATGTAAATTTTCAGAAAGAGTTTGGAGTCTTCTTAGAGCTGGTAATGGTTGGTTTGACATGGATCTTCACACATTCTGTACTGTATATGGACAGTAAGGTATCTGTTGACCCTTACTGTTGTTGATACCTTGCTTGTTATCTAAAAAATCTTCAGGATCTCTAAATAATCACTTACAGTTGTATTGAAATTAGACTATTTAAAATTGTTGTGATCTATGTGGACTCAAGCTGTTCTCGGGATCTTCCACCCTTACATCATAATTAAACTGTAATGTGGGGTACACTGAAGATACCATAAAGGATTTAAGAGCACCCTTTGTTTTTGGGCAAAAGGAGTCAGGACTGGATAGAGCCAGCTATTGTTAAATTAGTTTCGTGGATGCTCTTGGCCTAGATAATGTGTTACTGGTGCTCATTTTTATGAATTTTTGTATATGTGCAAAATTATGTTTATTTTTTTCCTGTATATTCTCTCAGGGAAGAGTTATTTGTGGGAATGTTTGCAAAATGAAAGCTTGAAGTAAAATACGTTTACTAAGCATGTATTTGCAGCAGTGGTGTTGGCCAGGAATAAAATTGAAATGGACTTTTAGCCTGAGCTGAAACTCTTAGCCCTTTCTCTGCGAAGAAAAGAATTTAGGTCAAAGACAAAATAAGCTGAAGATGACTGTTAAGTGATTAGCATCCTTTTTCCAGTTGAGTGGACCTCAGTTCTGGAGTGATGACGGACAGCTACCTGAGTTCAGTGGTACTGGAATGTAAAAATATATGTAAAATACCAAATTACAATTATCTTCTGTGCCCTCTATGCCTGCTGCCAGGAAACTCTTTCTTCTTTTGCAACCAAGGTGAGACAGCTTTGAGCGGATACGAGCAGACTCCCAAGTCTTCATCTCTCTTGTGTAATTGTTTGCGGCTGTTATGTTGGAGCTGGGCAGAGTGCTAAACCTGTGGATCTGCTCCGTGTGTGACCCCTTTCTGGTCCAGTGCTCCGTTGAATCAAGAGAAGCACTGGCCCCATTTCTCCTTCAGCCGCCCCGCCGGGGGTGTAGTGAAGGAAATCAGCAGTGATGTTCCTGCAGAATGCCGAGGAGCAGCTGTGCCCTGCCACTGCCTGCCAGCCCCAGCCTGTCAGGAGAGGTGTGCGCTTTTCAGATCCTGACAGGGCCAGAGGTGTGCTTGGAGCTGCTCCGCGTGTCAGGGCTGAGACAGTCGGGATGTGCCCTGGAGCCAACCCGCAGGTGTGTAGGGACCTCTTACAGTTCAAGGCTTAGATACCTGGGGACTTCAAATAGCTCCAAAACCAGGTAGCAGGTGTGTGGAGGCTCAGATTATTCTGTTTAAAACCCACTCGTGGATATCTCTGGCTTGTTGAGAGTTTACCTTTAACTTTTTTACTGTCACTTTTTGCAGTTGGTCTTTTCTAACCTTTAGCCCAGACTGTAGAACACTTTATGAAAAATTGCCTGGAGAATTCCTTCCATCTCTTACCTTGTGTATCTTTCTCTGTGAAGGTAAAGTCACCTCATAATTCTAAAAGGGTAGAGATTATTTGGAAGACAAAAAGCAAGCAAATGATTTACAGATTATAGTAGTCACAGAGTTGGTGCCTCTCGTGCAGAATGGTAATGACTAAACAGAAATGGAGCAAATCTCTGCTGTTAGGCCAATAATATATTAACTGAAAACATTTTTAATAACTCAAAGCATGATAGCTCTTGACTTTTTGACTCTAATGCTATTTTGCTGCCTTAGCTGAACATTTGTGTTTCAAGTGGCAGTAGTTAAATACATCTCGGAATATGCCTGTAGAAATAATTGCAGTAATACTTTCATGTTATGAAACATTTCCCAATGGACTTGTTTTTAATCCTTATATGTGGAAACAGAAGTAACATAAATAGAAAAACATGGAATTAATAGAAGACTAAAGTAATTCTTCCCTTTTGAACACATTAGTTATAGATGTACTTATTTTTGGAAATGCTGAAATGCATGTCTTGCAGTGAGATTCAACTCAAAAATCAGGTTCTCCTGCAGGCCCTGAGAAAACTGGGATTCTCCTAAATGCAGCAGTACAAAATCCCATGCAACACTGGATGATGCATGCTTAGCAGTCTGACCTGAAGTGCTTTACTGAAAACAAACAAAATGCTTAAGAATGCTTTTCTTCATTGCTTTACCCGTACTCCCTGTGGCCCATAAATTTTCTAGTCTAGTTATGGACACTTTAAATATTATTATCAACCATATTTTTAGAGTAGTTTTTGCCAGTTATGTGGAGTATAAAACTGATATATAATAAAGAAGCATTTTTAAAATTTACTTCAGTCTTACTCCAATGTTCAAGCTAAATCTTCAATCTGGAGTTCTGTTGCTTTTAAGATTGATTTCTGAGAGGCTGAAGGACTGTAGAATTTCATTATGATGGGTTAAGAAGAGTTTGGTGTTAGCGTTCCTTGAAGATGAGAATTCTTCACACCTGAGAAGCTGGGGATTGTTTTCTGTGGGATTGTAAATGAGCTGCTTTAAAACTGAAGTGGGCTAGCACTTTTCAACTTTGAGATGACAAGCTGTAATACCTAGGTAATCTCAAATCTGGCAGGTAGTGTCTCTACAGGGACAGCAAATAAAAGGCGGGGGGGTGTGTTTGTTTGTTTTATTTTATTTTCTTTTTTTTTTGTTTCATTTTCATCTGGAACTAATACATCTTTGTACAAGCAAGTGGAAATAATTTAAAATTATATCTCTGTGAAGAAGTCAGCTATGTCTTTATGTGTGTCAACATATCAAAATCAAGGCATTTTCAAACATATTGTTGCATGTAAATAGGCGTTGTTCACCTTTGAAGAAATTTCGCTAGAAATGAGAGTGTATTTTTAGTATAAGGACCAAATTTTCTGATTTGGGTCTTACTCCCATGTAGAAATCATTAATATCTCCCCTTTTAAGTCTTCAAAATACAAACTAAAGAGTTGAAAATTTAGAGTAATAATTATGAGCCAGTATCTTGGAGGGGAAATGAGCCTTGGTGTTGATATTGAGGAAACTACAAATACAAACCTATGTGCTGCTTTAAAAATGTTACTTTAAAATAACATCTAGGCAATCACAACAGCTACAGTCACTATGGTATTTTTCACTCAGTACTTTTTAGAAGGCTGTCTGTACCACCAGAGTTCTCATGGCTGAGGTACATTTTTTGGAGAAGTTTAGGAGTAAAGGTTATTCCTTCAGAATATGCAAGTAAACAAATGCAGGATGCTCATGGGAGATGGATTCCTTCAAGCTCGTCCTCTGACATGACCCTTGACCTGTGAGGTTTTATTATTTCTGGACTGTCATTTATGTGAAGAAAAATACAAATATATGTTTTCTAAAATTCCTTGTGGTGGAGTTCTACTTGGCTCTCTTGTGCAGGTCCCATGCTCTTAAAGCAATCATAAATTATTGGTCAAAATGATTGCTTCAAAATCTTCTGAGGAGTTAATCATTGTCTCTTATTTGTACCTTTGATTTCGGTATTAATCCAGAAATGCCACCTTTTCAAACAACTCTTACTTATGTTAGAACATCATCTTTCAACTACAGCTTGGATGAAGATTATTTAACATTTATCAAGCATTTCCCTACCAGGAAATTTAATCATTACTGGGCTAAAAGTGATTGTTCTGGATTGCAGAAATCTATTTTCTCCTTTGATTAAAAGTGTGTCTTGCTCATCTTTGCCTTGTCTTTGAAGTACATTTTAGTCTGTTTTCCTTTGAGATGTGTGGATTTTGTTTTCCTAAAAGGTCACCTCTGGCATATTGGAGGGATTAGTCAGGGCTTTGCATTGTGTTTTCATTAGAGGACCATCTTTTTAGGCTGTCTCCCTGGTCATTTTCAACATCAAACACCTATGGAATGAGAACAATTGTGAATCAGCCTGACATTTAGGAATCCAGCAGAGTCGGGGGTTAAGCATAAATAAATAAAAATTTACAAACATACAGGTAAATCATATGCTGCCTACTTTTTTTTTAAAAGATCACATTTTACCTCTTTTGACCACTACATATGGAGAGTAGTACAGGGCTCAAACATTCCTACTCTGTTCTCTTAGGGTATGTTGAGGTGGTGGTTTTGGTGGGGTTTTTAAATTTTTTTTTTTTTTTGGAGAGGTTTTTTTTAATCTTTATGAAGTTAAAACTACATCACTACATTTCTTGTCCTCTTCCTTGGCACAATGAAAGGAAGGAACACAGCTCTTCTCACACAGGTGAATCTTAAGGCTGTTTAGTAAGACACTGGACCTATAGTTTGCTTTTATTATTGTCTGTCTTTTCTTTTGTGAGTCACTGTTGTTAATATTGCTCCCTACTGCATCTTGTCCTGGCATCTTCATTTGATTACCTTTACTATGTAACATTTTTTTTATTTAAGGAAAGAATTAATGGTTTTATTCACCAGCAGAGTCTCATGGGCATCAAGGCTGTGGCCACACATCAATTAGCTTATAATTAATTATAGAGCTGGTGGCAGAGACTTTTACACAAAGTCCTTAATGCAACCTCTAAACCTGCAGCATTTCTTATGTCAGTGCTAACATCAGCTGGTTTGGGTGGCTTGTCCAGACTGTGGGTGGCTCATTTCCTCCTGAGAGCTGGGCTCCTGCAGCTGGACTTCTACCCAGGAGAAGAAGTAGCTCCCTTACTGCTGCTCAGAGCAGCTGTTGTGCAGCAAAGAAGCACCCTAAAAGATTTCAGGTTGTTTAGAGCTCTTCCTGAACCTTCTTGTCTGCTGTAGTTGCTGGTCTCTGTTGTTTGACTGCCTTCCTTTGTTTTGTGAGGGGAGCTGAAAGTGTCTTGTGAAGATGCAGATGGTGACATGGATTTGGAGTCAGGCTAAGCAACAGCTGAATTTTCTTTACATATTAGAGAAAAACCCTGTCTCTACAGTGTTGAGAAGTAATACTGCACGCTGAGGATCAAACTCATGTAATGCTGCACTTGACAACTGGTATAGCAGTGAATAAATGCTCATGTCAAAGGAAGCAGTGTGTGCTGTTGTAATAAAAACAGATGTGGCAGACTGAAAACTTTGAGACTCGGCACTTTTGTTTCTTTTCATCTTCTTGTGGTATTGCTGATTTTTTTTTTTTTTGCATTTATTTTATTTCCAAAGAGATAGAAAATGTTAGGAACCAGCAGAATATATTTTATTTATAAAATCTGGAAAATTTTTTATAGATTCTAATTGTTTTCTGTGAGCTTATGGTATGAAGAAGGTCATAGATCAAAGCAAAATGGAAGTCTGCTTACCATTTGCAGATCTCCTGATTCTTTGTCTGGTACTTTAACTTGTAACCACAATATTTTTTGGATAGTGAGAAATCTGTGAGAGAAATTACGGCCAGATTACTTCTTCATTAGGTACTTGATATGACAATATCAGGAAAAGGTGAAGGAGGGAATGGTATTTAGCTCTGTTTCCATGAAGATTTAAACCCTTTTGTGGTATTCTGAAATAGCAATAACATCAAAATAAATTGCAGCCTTGGAGTAGCTGTATCAAAATTGATTTTGATATGAATATATTGTGGAGTGTAGTAATGTATAGCAAGTTTTGTAAGGCTTCAAGCCCTTTACTCCCCTGCCCCCCTTCTTTCTTCATTTCTCTCACTAGAAAACTGAAGATCAGAGCCTAAACATCATTAGGAGGTGGTGCCATGAGTTGGGCTGGTTTTGAACAGAAGGGAAGAGGGTAACTGATAATCTAAAGCAAACAGCAAGAGATCTGCTTTGCTGTTACAAGTCTACTGCAGCATCTCTGAGAAAGTTGTCTGTGCTGTTAGAGTCACAGGATGCTCAGTAAGGAAATGCAGACTTTTTGTGAATTTTTTTTTTTTTTGTGTATTACTTGAAACAGATACACAGAGATACATATTCACAGATGCATTTTCAAAAACTAAAGAAGTTCAAAAATCTTGATCAAAAGCAGTTTGTTTTGTTACTTAAGGAGCTTTTCTAAGCCAAGCTGGAATTTCTCTTCTCGTTGCTGTTGTGTAGCTGGAGTCTAGAGCAACAAGATGATGGAATTCAGTTTTCCACAACTGTAAATAAAGTTGGAGCAGGATTGTGGGTGTGCTGGAACAGATCATCTGGCACTAGCAGCGGATCAATGCACAACAAATGTAACTAGCACTGGATGGATACTTAGCACATGTAACCACGCATTCGCTCCTGCAGTGCAGATATGGTGCCTGGGAGCTCTCTTGATCCTGAGCTTCTTGCATCTACTTAAACCCCTCAGTAGCTGGGTTCGTCCAGCTAAACAGCAAAGCTGTAGGAGGAAATAGGCCTATCCTAGCACGTCAGAAGGATTGAAACCCCTGCTCAGGAAATGCTGGAAATGGCAATGAAAAGTTGCAGATCAAGGCTTTGCACTGCTATAGAAACTTCCCTGCCTGATCACCCAAGCACCACTGTGGCAGTCACACTCCCCCACTTGAGCTGGGATCAAAGCCCCTTTGCAGCTGCACTCACACAGGCCTTACTCTAAATCAGTTCACTTCTGATTTTCTGGGTGGTAATTTTAACCAGGTTTGTCACTTCATCTGCAAATAAGATGATGAGTGCAGCTGGCAACTCATGGGCATGATCACTTATCCCTACCCTCCATCAGCACACAGCATTTCCCCTCAGCAGCATTCATGTGTGTCTTATTTCAATGACTCATAAATAATCATGTTCTTTTAGCTGAAAATTAAGTGGATAATGATTGCTGTTTTTCTGGACAGCATACTGATATATTATTTACAGATAGTACTCTTAGTATTGTTTGGTGTTTGTGGGGGTTTATTCCCCCTAAACCTGTACTTGTAGAGATGCCATAGAGATTAAATTTTTTATGCTTCATTTGGTAAGACTTCCCTGTCATCTTTCTCCTTGGATTATTGGTGGAATTTTTCTTCCTGTTGTTTATTAGAGACATCCCTGAAGGATACTAATTGTTTTATGTGTGTACATTTCCTTGAAAATATAACTAGGTTACTTTAGCAACCAGCTATAGAGAACAGATATATTATTTTTATAGAAGCCTCTCATCCCCAGAGACAGGAACAGTGATCTTGAATGTCTTTGTAGGTAAAAATCAGTGGATCTTTACTTATTTGTATATATGCTCCAAATGTATTCTTCTATTGCACTACAATCTTTGCATTAGAATGTTCACCTGAGTCTGAGCATCTATTTTGGTCACTACAATTAAAGAGTGTCCCTCCTGTTGCATGGCTATGTAACTGTTCCCTCATCTTGTGATAACATGGACATTATAATTTTAGTGGCTGCATCCTTTGACATTTAGTGTTGCATGGTGACTTGTTCTGGGAGTCTCCATTGCAAATTGTGTGAGAAACCTCTCTGTTCTTTCTGTCCCCATCAGGAAACTGAAGTGTTCCTGCTGGCACAGGAATGGGACAACCAGTTAGTAGTATTTACGATAAACCAGTTAATGAGGTTTGTTACGTAGCACTAGCTCATTAACACCATTCTGTGCTAAAGCCCATCCTCAAATGTTCATTTCATTTG
This sequence comes from Rhadina sibilatrix, assembly GCA_013400275.1. Lineage (NCBI taxonomy): Eukaryota > Metazoa > Chordata > Aves > Passeriformes > Phylloscopidae > Rhadina > Rhadina sibilatrix. The sequence goes on from VWYO01020127.1 coordinate 387,395, forward strand.
CTTTCAGGCATATTTTACCAAACAGGGTGTTGCTGAACATTGCTGTTCAGTTCTCAGCCCTCTTGTAGTTGCATTTGCACTCTTAATTCAGATGTATGGCCAAAGCTTTCCTGTGTGTTGCAAAATTGGATTATTCCTAAGCTCTTGCATGTGCCTGACAGAAGGTATTCCTTTTCAGAGGAGGCAGAAGCAGTGCTGATGTGCACTTCCTTCTCTTACTCTTCCCTACCATCCCCAACACCTGCCCCACGGTGGAGGAAAGCAAACTGTGTGCTGTTCAGTGTTCTGCTTTTAGCACAGGTCCAAGTGTGGTGTTCCCTTCTTTAACATGTCCTTTTGTCCACTAAGGAATTGCTACACCTTACTTAATTAGTTTGTCAAGACAGACTGAACATTATTATTCATAAACTAAGTTGCTTTGGGATAATAATGCTGCTGTGCTGTCAGTGAAATGAATAAAAATTTGAACATCACCTTCACATATATATGTGTGTGTGAGACCCAGGCTTTTCCCATGCCCCTTGTCTTCAGATACTACTAATTTCCTGTTGTTTTGACAGCGTACAAAATAGCATGTCCTGGAGACAGCTATGTTGTTAATTCCTGTTCCTAGCCAGCCCCCTGGAATCTGTTTTGGTTAGGAATACAGAGAGGAACAAAGTGTGGGAAATGGTATTTCTCTCACTGGTTAAAGAAAGAGCTGCCTTCACACTGTCATGTAGGCTAATACATGCATTGTGTGAATCCAGAGTGCAGGAATACATTCACCAATGTACTGCGTTTTTCCCCACCAGCAAAAATAAACTATTCCATTTCATTGCCATTTCCCAGTTTTTGGTCTTCTCCTTGGCTCGTTTCCCGAACAACTCTGAACTCTGAGCTGGAGATGTCTTTCATTCCCACTGCCCATGTTGTTTGTTCTAGCAGCTGGATCTTTTCCATTTCTGGGAGATGTTGCATCTCCCTGTTTCTCCGCCAGACTAATTTTTTTTGGCTCCAGTGGGCTTTGTGCTGGGAGCAGAGAGTACTGAGTGTCTGGTCAGAAATGTTACAGTTTCAGGGAAGGTAGATAATGAATTTCCAGGCTATTTCTATTTTGGGTTTGTGTGGTTTTTTTTTTTTTTAATTTTTTTTTTTTTTTTTTTGTTTTTGTTTTTTTTTTTGTTTGTTTTTTGTTTTTTTGTTTTTTGTTTTCCTTCTCCTTACTTGTTATATAGTAATTGAGTTTTTTTAGTTTTTCTCTCTGTACTCTCTTCCTCTATAGAGGTAACAGTTTCAAAAAATCCTCCAAGGTCCCGTGAGGAAACAGTAACCAGCCTTTCATTTCTTTATGTGGACACACACACGCAAGACAAAGAGAGCAGCCATCGTGTCGGTGCAGCACAGAGAACAGCGAAATATCAGTAGAGGATTTGTTTCTTCCTGCTGTCTTAACCTTTTTCTTTGTTGATATTAAAACATAAATTATTCCTAATGCAGTTCTTCCTTAAACATTCATTGTACACTGATAGGCTCAGCAGAGGTGGGGTCACCAGGGGAATGGATGACTCAGGCTTTAAAACACTGAGTCAACAGTCACAATGAGTAGATTCATATACTTTTGGCATGTAAGTACAAGCTGGCACTTCATTTCACTGAGTTTTGTTGATGAATTTTTCCAGAATTAATTCAGATATAGCGAAGTATTGAGAAGTAACATGACCTGTGGTCTGCTTGGGCATAGGTTATAGTGGAAGGTGTGTTGATGTTGGTACCTGCTCTCACAGAGTTACACTTGCAGTTAAGGAAACAGCCTCAGAATGTCTTTCATGCTTGTGTTTTCATCAGGTTCTGTTTAAGTGGTATGCTAATAACACCTGGCACACGTGTTTAAATGTATAACGTGTAGCTGTTCTTCTGGTTTTTTAACTGTGTAATGTTTCACTTTGTCCTCTCTGTTTCTTTGAGGACCTAAGGTTTTTCTAGATGCTGATAGTAAAATCATACAAAGGGCAGCAATGCAGCATGGGGCTGTGAAACTTGTCAGCCTGAGAACAGGATATAGCAAGCTTTTATTCTTTGGCATCAGCTGAAAAGTAGTTCTTTTGTTTTGCTAAACTTTTCATTTGGGCTGTTTTGAAGGGAAGTGATGCACTGTGGCTCAAACTGACAACTTCTGTGTTCTTTACCAGAGGCAACTTTATTGAATATCCTCTCTTGACTGAAAGGCTGAGTTGTGAACAGCAGTAGTCCAGTGTCACAATAGAGATAAATAACGCTGTCATCAAAGTAGATGCAGGTTTCATTTAATTTCATTTATCCTTCTGCACCGGTGTCTCCCAAAGAGTTCTGATGCTTTTTTGCTGATCTTCCCTACTGGAGATATGCAGATGAGTTATTTTCCTGTCAGCTCTATCCAATGAAATTCAAGATCATGCTGCTAAGCCACCTTTTTACAGGAAAAACGATCTAATGACTGGATTGCAGTACTGTCACAGAAATAAATTGTCTTCTATGTTCAGATAGTACCAAGGTGGTGACCACTTTAGTGCAAATCTTCTTCCTATTGTTAAAGGTTTCTCAGTAGGCTAAAACCCTCTGCTCTTGGCAGCTAAAAGATTTAGTCACATCTAGATAATATATTTGAGACAAGCCACAGCTAGATCAAACTATTATTTGTGAGGGTTTTACCTCCATTCATCATGCACTAGTACTTTTTGCAGGAGTTTAGCTGTAGAGTTCCTTCCAGAGTCACTGGGAGTGTTTTTGGGGGGGATCTGACTTTATTTTTCCTAAGTGTCTGTGTCTCTTTGTTTTTTTCCCTTTTGTTGTGTTCTATTGAATTGTGAGCTGGCTAGCCTTCCTGTGTGGTGGGTGTGAAAAATTTGGCTCTCTCCATTCCAGCTTCTGATAGTGAACATGAGCTCTCTCGCCATTCCTCTGAAACTGTGCTATATTCCAAAGAAATGATCATAGAGTGCAATATTTAAGGGTTGTACAGTGGCATGAGATCAGGTTTTGTGAGGGGAACTGGCTATATTTGGAAATCTCTGTGATCTGCTACTGCTTCTGTGATCAGCTTTAGATAGGACAAAGTCAAATAGTGTCCAAAGGTGTCTGCCAAACTTTTTGTGCTTCAGCAACTGCTTTTCAGTAAATCTACTGTAATTTTTCAGGTGATGTCAAGCAGTGCTAATATTCAGTCACTTTAGTAATGGGGTGAGTCTTTAGCAGCAAAGACTTGCTGCCATCTCACTATTTGAGCCTGGTGCTGTTACAGCAGCTGTTTCGTAAAGACTTCATCATGCACAAACTTTCATGCTTATCCCACTTTTCCCACCAAATTATAATAGGGTCAGTTTGAGACTATGTACCAGGAGATTTTATTTATTTATAAAGCAAAAACTTTAGTCTCTGAAGGTTAGATTTAATTGTCTCCCTGTCTCTTTTAACTATAATAAAAGAGTGGTAAAAAAACCTCAGCTGGTTTTCCTTTTATTTACTCCAGCAGCAGGTTCAAGCCCAAAGGAAAAAAA
>VWYO01020127.1:390941-416536 GCA_013400275.1 Rhadina sibilatrix
AAAAAAAAGGTATAAAACAAGCTGAGTTGGCCTTTTGTATTTATCAGAGCTTTTCTAGCATTGGCTTCTCATCAGACCAAGTTTGCTTGCTGTGAGGATAATCTGACTCACCTTTTGAAAAGTTAAAGGTCAGCTGCACTTGAGGAAGCCCCTGGTAGGCAGTGGCAGTGCCTCAGCTCTTTCTTGACAATTACCCTCTCTGAAACCATAGGCTTTTCTTTGCTTGCCTCAGGCTTTTTTCAGGCCAGGGTAGTTTATTACCCCGCAGAAAGCACTGGGTGGATCCCACCGCCGTGTTCACTGCTGTGTATTCCTTAGGGAAGAATAGAAGGTGGATGGTTTTTGCTGTTGAGCCAATGTATGCCCCATTAATCTGTGTCCCTTCTGTGGAGCAGCTAATGGTGCATTTATTTATTTCCTCCTCCTTTTTCTTCGGTGCCTTCACCCTTTCATTTTGAAGGTACGAGGTGTGTTAGTCTAAAGAATGATCTCAGTCGCCTGCAGGACTCTGAGCTGAGGATAAAAATGAATTATTAAACCAGAACTGAATTTTTCTATTAGGTAGAATGAGTTTTAATAATGATGCTATATAGGCAGAATGCAATTCTCATTTGTATACCAGTCCCTGACAGAAGAATTGGTTATATTGCTGTCTGCTTTTAGGTATGTCGATTTATACCTGACAACCAGTTCTGCTAAGTTCACGAGTAGTAGCAAGCAATATAAACCAACTTAACCACCGATAGCAATTAGCTGGTTTAGAACGTGTTTGAAACGGTTGGATAACTGGGAAAATTGTCAGACAAGAGAGGATCCAACAAGGCTGCTGAGAGAGATTTTGTGGGCAAATTAAACGGGTACGTATGTAAAATTAACTACTCTGGCAGCGCGTGGAAGTGTGCGCGTATGCGCACGCACGCTCCTGGACTGGGGCTGATGAGCCTCTGGCAGGGAGCTTTGCAGAAGCTGCAAGTATTTTTAGTGGAAACGAGATCTCAGCTCAGTTCTGCGGCATGTGACTTCCTATTTCTGTAAGTTACTTCCAAGGGACTTCCTCTGTTAAATCGACTTGTCTCCAGAGATTTCATCTGGAGCCGGAGCATGGTTTGCTTTGTCCTGTGCCTGTGACAGCATTTTCCTGGAGTTTGCTTTTGAGTATTTTCTTTTTGTTTTGCACTGTCTCCAGCATGCAAGGACCTAGTGGCTGCTACCCGTGATCGGAAGCTGAATACGTTTATCCAAGTCTCAGTGGTGCATCCAGCAGAGCACATTCTGACGCGGTATTCAAGCACTGAAATCGTGGAGGTGAGAGTCTTTCTTCTTCAATTAACGCGTTGATTAATGGATTGCTCATTTCTTCCTTAGAAAGTGAGTTAGGAATAAAACAAGTTAGTGCATAGTCTTAGGTAAGACAAGCACACTCTGGCAGTTAGTAAAGCATACCTAAGTGTGCTGTAGTTCTTGGCATTTAACCAGGATAAACAGAAATTAACTTGGCTTTTCATGAAAGCTTCCTTGTTCCAATTAGAGGCATGGAGAATATTCCAATTCTCCAGACATAAGTTTAGAATGAAACTGGGCATAGTTGCTCTCATGAAGGGACAAGGCAATGCAAAATAAAACTGAATTAAGAGTATAGTGAGTTTGGAAAGTATTTTTAAATTGCAGAAAAACATAGGTGTATTATTTTCCTACTTGTTTCTTATTATGCCTTTTTTTTTTTTCCCATTAGAGAATTGATGCTTTTGCAATTTGAAAGATATTACCCCTACATCTATAATTTGGGAAAAGGATCTGTGTACGTAATGTCTGTGACTTTATATAAAATAATTAGTGACTTGCATCATATGTTACAACAAAAGTTTTCTGAGGCTGCTTTGCTAGTCCTCACTTTGCCCTGTAAGCATCGGTGTCAGAAACAGCAAAAATGGTTCAGAGAAAATGAAGGATGAACAATGTAGGTGTAACTTGCTTAACTTACTGGAGAGATTCATTAAGAGCAGGAAAGTCTCACTGTAAACATGTACATGATTTCACCAGAGGCAGGTTTTAACTGTTAAATACAATGAGAATATTTCATGAGCTCTTTGTGTGATTACTTTCAACCAACTACTAATTAAATTATTATGGTTTCAGCCCTCAACCATCCTGAAACTGCTTAATTCAAATATCTTGTATCTGATCAGGATGTTTCATTGCAGACTGTCTGGAATGATGTCATGTAGAAGATGAATAGATAACCATATATATATATATTTTTTTTTTTTCAGGGTGGTGCATTTCCTAATTCAGTGTCCCAAACCTCAATAAATTCCTGAGGTTTTTTTGTCAAGGTTCTCAGCTTTGTAGTCAAGCTTTGGTGGAGGGGAAGGCAGGGGTACAGAAAGCTAATCCATAAGATAAATTACCTTTGTCGTGCACAATCTTCTTTTTTTTTTTTTTTTTACTTAATGGAAAAATTAAGGATATATATCTGGTAATCGTTGGAAATTAAATATAATTAAACATTAAGAAATTATAAACAACATTTTTTATGATTCATTTAATTATATATGTTTAGCTATGATTTAGTTACTTCTGTGTACATCTTTTAGGTATAATCATAATGTTTCAAAGCACGGGAATGTTATTTTATTGCAGTACTGCCTAAAGAGGAGTATTTCAATCCCCCCTCCACAAATCAATAGCCTTAATGTAATACTGAGAGTCTCTGTAGCATTTCTATACACTTGTTATTGTGGCTTAATGAAGATTGCTCTTTTTTGTGTGTGTGTGCAAGTTAAATCTTTAACTCATTTAAATTAAAATGAAATTACGGTGCTCAGAAAGTGTCGTGGGAGTAGGAAAGGGTTTGGTTATTACAGGTTGTATTCCAGAACCTGATACTGGCTGAGCTGTTCAAAACCGTGTTACTAGGCTCTGCTTCAGAAGCACTTAATATCCTTTCCAGTTAAAAAAAAAAACAAAAACAAAAACAAAAAACAACTTTCCAGGAAGTTGTTGTGGTTTTGTTTGGGTTTTGCTTGTTTGGGAGTAGTTTTCCTGATAAAGTTTTAAGGTTGTTTGTTTTTCTCATTGATTGGGTAATAAACCTGAGCTGTTCCCATCCCTGCTGTAGACAGCTGACACCTTTTGGGTTTCTGTGCCTCCATAGTGACATCCCACACCTTGCACAGCTGTTACCTTACTGAGTGTTTACTCATGTTGCACAGGGTACAAAAGATCCACTGTTTTTGACTGGTGTGACCTTCCCACCGGAATACCCCATCTATGAGGAAACTAAAATCAAGCTAACAGTCTATGATGTCAAAGATAAATCCCAGGACACGGTAAGTGCTTTGCTTCATTCCTTGCACGGATCTTACTGAGGAGTCAGTCTCTTGCTGTGTTGTTCTTTGGCTCTCATTAGCAAATTGGGGAAATGGCTTGATGTGAAATTGATTTTGCTGTTCTCTTGCGCCTAAAATCTACTTTATCCGTTGTTGATATATTAAAGAATAGAGAAAGAGAACCATGCACTTAAGATGGGCACTTTGCTATTGGCTTTTTACCTGGTTACATGAGTCAGCACTGGTATCCCTGGCAAATAAAAGATTGCTCTGGTATGCTTTTTGAGGGCAGAGAACACGTGGAATAGACTGAGATAGCACCACAGTGAATAATTTTTCAGAAATACGTTTCTGATAATATTCTACTTAAATGCACAAACCAGAATGACTGTTGAGCCTTTAACTTGGGAGTGAGCTACTCATATTTTATTTTAATTTCTTGTGTGGTGATAGCTGCAGCTTTTCTGTTGCTGCTTCTGTTATTGATTTGTAGCAATCCAAGCTCTACAGTGTCACAGCTAAAGGTGAATCATTTGTGGTTCTGGTGGTGTACATTCTTGAATACAGAGTCAGCTTTTTATTCTTGGAAGTTACTCACTTGAGCTGATATATGGAGGTCAGTGGGACAATCTGAGTGATTTAACTGCCAAACACAGAGCTTGAATCCCATTTTACATGTTCCAGGTAATCTAAGACAGCCTTACAGAGCTAGATGTCATCATAGGACCGATGGGAGATGTGTGTTTTTCTTCTGTGGCAGCTGGAGTCCAGCTGATAGCCTGCTCTTGGGCATGGAGAATGGCCCTTGACACCTGTATTTAATTAACTGAATTGCTCTTTACATATCTGTAGTTGGCACCCAGCGTGATTAAAGCAAGTGCAAGCTTATGTCCTGACTGTATATGTGTTCATTAATGCTAAGAAGGAAATTAAAGGTATAATTTAAACCTCGAGACTGTCTTTGAACTGCTCACAAAAGTAAAGTTCTGTGTTTTGAGAACTCGTCATTTTTTTTCAGGTAGAAAATTATTGATCTATTTGTTTAAATTTTCAGCCTTTGTGAGCCAACAGGTTGGTTCTGTCTCCTTACTGTGCCCTTTCACAGGAATATGTGGGATATTTTAAGCATAGAACCTGGATTTCTTCTCTGTTTAAGAATAACTGGGGAAGGGACATGTACATGCATTATATAATGTTGGGTTTTTTTTAAATTTGGTAATGGATTTGACCAGAGGGGCTTAAAATGGGATCTACTGTGTATTCAATAGAGTTTTCACCTGTGACAGGTAACAGGCATTGAGTGAATAGAGCTGGACTTTGCTTCCCTTCCAGTTTCATTCTGACAGATGCTGGAAAATAATCTCTTATCTGTAAGTGATAAAAGTGAACTGGATTCATAGTACTGTTCCCTGTACTACTGTTTTTCTAGCTCCAGGCTGCTCTACAGCCACTTATGCAGGAGAAGATCTGCCCTAGAGAATTAATATAATTTGATAAGCTTCTTGCAAACCTGTAAGAACTTTCTGTAACTGTTCCTTACAAGTGTAGTATTAGAGTGGAGCACTAGAGTCTCTCCCAGGGAATCCAACTGATGTAGCTTGGAAATCATGAGAGAATGACTTTCTCTTTTGTCATAGCATTTATATTGTTCCTACGTGAAACATTCTAGATCTTTTTGTAGGGGAAAATATTAACCCCATCTCTGGTTTCCATACCTTTAACATTTTTTACTACGCAGCCATTCTAAAGCTGGATGTAGGTAAGAAAAAATTTAAAAGTATATAAGATTTGAATCAAGGTGGACTGCATACGTGAATGACCCCAGGCTACCCCAGGCAACTTCATTTGTGGCAATATTTGGACTTCTGTTTACATCCTAAAATCTCAGTAGTGATAAAACTTGACTGTCTTACCTGTAATTAATTAGAAGCCATCACTTTCTGTTAGTTTGGGTGACTTTTTTTCAAGTCTGGATGTTTATGTAGATTCATAAAAGTCAGGTTTGGATGAGACATAATTTGATATCGTTACCAGCATAGCTGCAGCTGTACAGACCTCCACGCTTGCTTCACAACCCAAGAAACTGGGTGTGTCCCTTTGGCAGGAAAACTGCTCCAAGTGCTGTGGTGTCACAGTTCTGATTCACCAGTCTACAGCAGAGCTGGCTTGCTTGTTCCTCAGAAAATGCTGCCACATGCTATGGGTGCCAAATGTAGTCCCACCATTCCTCCAGACAGGTAATCCAGTTGGGGGTGGAGGGAAATCCAGGCCTGCTAGGCATGCCCTGTTCTTCTAGACTGTGCTCCAGAACAGACACCACCATAAATTGGGCATGTATGGCAAAAATAAACCTTGGATTTGATTGTGAGATATTTAGCAGAAATTGTGCTACAGTAATAATTCCCACAGCATCAGGGCTGTACTATTGCTTGCCTCAGTTAATAAGCTCAAAGTAGCTAATATCCCTTGTCACAAATATATACTTTAATTTTCTTACTTCTCTTGTTGCAACTATAAGAAGTGAACTCTGTGCATTAATTAAACTCAGCAGGGTTTTACTGCCACAAATAGAAGACTGTAGAGAAGGCATGGAAAGTGCAGTGAGTACATCACAGGGTAAAGCATTTTCTTGGGTTTTGTTAAACCTCTGTCTGTACAAGAGAATTAGCTCTCATTTTGAAACCTGCTGCATTTTGACTATAATTCAAAACTAACTAAATACTTCCTGGGTTGTACACACAGGTCCTGCATGATATTAAAGTGAAAGAGGATGCTCCTCACTGAGAAACAACCAGAATTTATTTTTGGTCTTTTCTTTCTAAAAAATCTTGAAAATAACTTTTCAATGCTAGTATTCCTGTATCAGAAAGCTGATAGTTACTTCACTCTTGCCTGTCATTTAACTTACATTATGTAAGAAGTGTGGTTTAATTATATTGAAATACTGTGCAGCTGGGATCACATTCATTGTGTTTGACACACTGAATGTTCTGACTGCACTTTTCACTTTTTATGCATCTCTGTCTGATGTTGATCATAATTATATCTTGGCTGTGTCAGACTTTCTGTAATTGAGGCTTTTTAATTTGATGAAACAGGGGGTTTTGTTTGTTTTGACTAGTCTTTCTAAGTGATTAGCTACAGTAAGTTTTCATGTAAATAGAAACTTATAAGAAAGACTATGGTATTCCCAGTTCACTTTGATACACTTAGAATAAAGTGGTTGAAATGCTTATGAAATATCATCAGTGAAGCCACGCATACAGATCGGTGGGTAATGCCATATTATGAAAAATGTATAGTGACATCTGTTTCTACATCACAAAGATTTTTCTTCTCATATTGCCATGAGCAAATTGATGTTTTGCTGGCTTGAGCTACACTGTCTTTAGGATTTTAGAACGTTGGGTTTTGTTGTAATGCTGAGGCTGTACCTGTTCTTTATCATTGTCTAATAAGATCAGCATTATAGGCTTGTAAACTCGTCAAAAATTACCTCTGTCCCACTTTTGCACAAGCATGCTGTTCTTGCCTTTCTTACAGGCATGCAGGTTAGCCCAGTTTGGTCTAGCAAGTTTTAGAACTGAAGTCAGGTTCATTCTCTGGGAAAATACTGCAGAGGACAAGTCAGGTACCACTGCCACATGACAGAGCCACAGAAAATACAAAGCTGATGATTTTGTGTTACACTGTGAGGAGTCTAGTGCCTAATCTGTGAGGCAGCAGTAGTCGTTCTGTGTTTGGAACATGTGTGTCCTGCAGCAAGAGTTATGAACCTCAGTGAGTTGGGCTGCCTCTTTTTCATCCACACATGGACAAGTGCTGGGAGCAGAGGCAGGAGGAACTTTCTGTACCTGCTAGGAACTTTCTGTATCTCATCTTTGCATCACCCCTTCAAAGATAATCTCCTTTGGATGTGTATAACTACTGGAATTCAACGTGTGATACTGACAGTTACTCACAGCCACTCCAACATTATCTCCTGAGAGCAAGGAGAAACTGGATGTATAAAAAGGTGTTAAAATATTACATGTTTGACAGTTTGGTCTTGCTTTTTTTACTTTCCAAATTTCATTTTAATCACTGAGAATAAAATTAGATTAATTTGATAATTTTAGAAGAAGAGGGCCTAGAAGTTCTGTTTTGGATATGGGAACATATGCTGTAAAGTGGCTATTTTTTAGATTACTTAGTCTTTAAATTACATGGCTTTTAACTCTTGGGATTCGAATCTTCTATTAAACCTGTTCACTAGGAATGAAATTTTGCAAAAGGTTTTACCTTGCGTGTTTCCTGATTTTGCAAGTGTCCCTGTTAAAATTGAATCCCGCTGGGATGAGTGGAAAATGAAGACTGTCCATCACAACAGAGGCATTTTGAGTTAAGCTGTGAAGCCAAATCTGAAGCGACAGCATCCCGTGTTCCCTTGTGGGCACTGATCCCTGTCACACCAGCACCATCATGCAGTTTGGTCTTTGGTGCTTTGCCATCTCTGCTGAAGGAACATTAGGGGTGCTGCAGAGCAGTGTGTTAAATGCATTAGCAGGGATCAATGTGGGATCTTGTACCTCGCCTGCCTGCACCAGAGTGCACTCAAGTCCCTCACTCCTGTGAATGCTAAAAATACCGAAGCAGCTTCTCTTCGAAAAGTGAAGCAAAGTGCTGTACTTTGTTTAAAGAAAAAGCTACTTAAGTCCTCCCTTTCTCAGTTCTGTTCACTGCTGTCTCTGTAGAATTTGCAGAGAAATATTGCCTTAAATTAGAAACTCTTATTATTTCATTCTCCTTAAAAGAGCAGGGCTGTAGATTACTACAGCCCTACCCACAGAAATACTTGCACTAAACCTTTAGATGTTCATGTTTCTCTTCAAAATCAACTATTTTTTTCATAAATAAATACTTGGTGATAGATTTAGTTTTCCTTTTGCATCAGGCTAGATGTTCTTACTAAGCATCATTATTAGGAGGAGGAGAAGAATGTTTTTTGATTCTTCGAGGCATCTGCGTGTTAAATCCACCTAAAGTATTATTGTCAGCCTTTCTCTGTATTTTTAAAAAGTCTTAGGTACAAAAAGGGAAATTCAAACTACTGACGTTCCTTTGGGTTTATATTGCTATAAATCCTTTCTTTGAAGTGGCTGAGGGTACAAAGAGGTTTCATATATCTTAGTCTATCTGTATGAGAATTGAGGATAAGTGTCAAGACTGGTAAAGTTACAGGTATAGACTTAAAGTCCATTTGTAGCCTTACTGCTCTTTGCACCTCACCCTTGAAAATTCAGTAGGAGGATTTGGCTTTGCAAAAAATCTTTTTCCCTTTGAAACTTTTTCTCTTACCCTTTTATTATTTTTTTCTGTTCTTACTGAGGCAAACTCCTCCCTGTTGCTGTATCACCAGGGAAAATTGTAACCTACTGTTGGTTAATTTTCTGGTTTCTTTTCCTTTTCTACCTACTCGGCCAATCAAATGCCACTGCTGTCTCACATCAGTCAAAGGTTTGTTCTGAGAGCTAACATTTGGGAAAAGATTTCTAAAAGTACCCAGCAATGAGTCCAATGGTATTCTCTAAAAGTTTAAAGGGTTGCCTTGAAAATTACATAGAAAGAAAGAAACAAATTAGTAAATTATATCATTTTCCTATAGATTTTATTTTAATCATCTAGGGATTTCAGTAACATAGACATGATTGTTGCAGGCTCTGTAGCACTACCTAAAAAGCTCACAGATATGTCATTCTTGTATATCCTTCATTGCACTGCTCCTCACTAGACCAGCACTGAGCACATCAGGAGAGTCAAACAAATCCAAGTTGGCTTTTGCACTGCCCTGTCATTTCTAATGATGACTTTTAGTGTTCAAGGGCATGTGCCTTTTATGGAAGGCTGGGATGTTTTCCTCTGAAATATGGATACTGCAGAAAATAGAGGAAACAGAGCATGGCACAGTGTTTCTGTAGTCAGTGTGGAGCAACATGGCAGTGAAAATATGACCTCAAGTTGTGGAATACACTTCTGTCCTTCAGAGGGTTGATTTGCTTTCCCTCTCAGTGCCTTTGATGCTGACACACCCTGGACAAGGCACTGAAGGAGCTGCTCCTCAGGAGGGATGCAGCCGTCATGGGGAGCCCAGGCACTGCAGGAGTGAAGGATTTCCTTGAGCTAAAGGCAGCAACATGGAAATGTTGGAGTCATTTAGAGGATAAGATTTGTTCGTTCTCATTGGTAATTTTGTATTTATGGTCAGATGAAGGATCAGTTCTTCCAGCTCAGGTGCATGGGTACCCAGACAACAGCTGGTCTTGCTATTAAAGTCTGGGGCAAAGAAGGCATTAAGTACCTCAGCCTTTTCCTCATCCTCTGTGTGCCTCTGCATCCATTAAAGATGACGTTCTCCTTAGCTCTCCTTTAGTAGCTAGTGTATTTATAGAAACATTTGTTACTGTCTTTTATGGCAGATGCCAAATGAAGTTCCAGATGGCCTTTGGTCTTTCTAATTTTCTCCCTGCAAAACCTAATGGAATCCTTGTAGTCCTCTGGCATTGCTTTCCCTTTCTTCCAAGGGCCACAAACTCTCTTTTTCCCCCTGAGTTCCAGCCAAAGTTCTTTGCTCATCCAGGCCAGTCTTCTTCCCCACCAGCAGGTCTTTGGGCATGGGGAATGGCCTGCTCCAGTTTAAGATTTCGTGATGAATTTCCATCCTTCCTGGACCCCTTTGCTCCTCAGGACTGCCACCCAAGGGACTCTGGTAACCACATTCCTAAACACGCCAAAGCTTGCCCTCTGAAAGTCCAAGCTGGCTGTTCTGCTGACTCTTTTTCCTTCTCTGAGACTTGAAAACTCATCATTTTGTGATCACTGTGCCCAAGGCAGCCCCCAACTGATGCATCACTCACTAGTCCTCCTCTGTTCACAAAAATCGGGTCCAGTGAGGTGCCCTCCCTGGTTGGCTCACTCACCAGCGGTGTCAGGAATTCTTCTTTCCCACATTCCAGGAATCTCCTGGACCCTTTCCTCTCTGCTGGTGACACCGTAAGTTTTAACTTGCTTGTTTTTCAGATTCTGTTCTGCCTAGGGGTGTGGTTCTGAGCCTCATATTAAGTGCCAGTAAGCTCTCTTCACAGAGTAGGTTGACAAAAAAATCCTTTTCCTGCTGAAGACCAAGGACAACGAATACAACTTTCAGGCTCAAAAGCATAAACAATGGTGGACTGAAGAGAGAAACAAGAAGGATGAGGCTTCACAACCTGAAACTGTAATTGGACAGTTAAACCCCAATATGCAGATGCACCAAAACTTATAAAAGTGTGAGACCTCGTGACTGGTTGTCCATTTTTTATGACCATTTCAAGTCCACCTTGGGTGTAGGTCAGGCTCTTGAGCTGCCCAAGGTGTACCCTTAAATTCCTTTCAATAAAATACCTACTTCTCCAGCTCTGTCCAGTCTCTGTTCCAGGTCAGCCTTCCCAAGGCATCACTGGGGTGAATTTCCTGCAGATACCTGGTAAGTTGAAGTCCCACCATGAGAATGAGGACTACTCATCGTGTGACTTCTCCCAGCCTTTTGTCCACCTCTTCCTGTTGGTTGGGTGATCTACCTGTCTTGCTGCCCTTCCCCCTGATCTTTCTTGTCAACACTTAACCTTAGAGTCACCATCATTAAGCTCTAGATAATCAGAACCATCCCTAATACACAGGGCTACCCCACCACCTCTCCTTCCTTGCTTGTTCCTTCTGAAGGATTTGTAGGTACTAGTAGATATTACACCCTTTGTACAGATTGATGTAAAACAGAGTGAAGTATCCAAAAAAGATTGAAAATATGAAAAGAAAGGTGTACGGAGCAATGATAAGTCTGCTCTTGCTTTTGTGTTGTGAAAGCAGGCACTCAGAGGTTGGAAACAGATTTTTCTTTTGAGGTTTTGGGGGGTGTGTGTTCTGTGAAATTGAAAACAGCAAATTCAATCTGTTAGAACAGATTTTTCTTCCTCTACCATGTGCCTCACAACAGTGTCTTTTACAGTTGTGGCCATGCTTGTACCAGTAAATGTTTCCATTTGAAACTTTGTACTTAAAAGCAAAAGCTGAGTAAATAATTCTATTTAAAAATGGCACTAGAAATCTATGCATTGGATGCAATGTGAGACTTTATCTTCTGGAGCAAATTTTTGCTAGAAGAGCACAGTAAATTGCTCTCAGAGTGAACTAGTTAAATGTTTTGTATTATGTTGTATTTTAAATATTTGATGAATAAACATGAAAGGCTTGTGTAATCATTTAGGATTTCCAATGCTGTTAGAAATGCATGTATCATTGAATTTTACAGTAATCAAAGCCTCTTTATATAATCATTATGCAGTATTTTACAGAAACAAATTCCCATGTGGCTGAAATTCTCCATGCTCGGCTTTCTTCATGCCAGAAATGAGGATTTTGTTTTCATCTGCTCTTTGTTTTGTCCTGTTCACCACAGATTGTGTGATCACAAAGTGAGGACAAAGATCCATGCCTTCTAGCATAGATTTTCTTTAAGGACCTGTTTGCAGCTTGCATAGTGATGGCCAGAAAGCCAGGAGAACAAAGGACAAATGCAGTCTCGACTGTGGTCAAAATTTAGTGCATGCGGTCCTCTCAAAATCTCAGCAGCATAAATGTGAATGAACACTATTGACAGCAACAATTGTGGACCCAAGGTTTCAGTGTACAAAGCAGTCACTGCATTGAACAGACCATTGGCTGCTTTGTAGTGTTCTGGCACTTTGTGCTGAGATGTCCTTTCATTGAGGAGTTAAACTGACCTCCCTTGCCTTGAATTTATTACTTTTTGGTGAGATCATGGATTATAACCAAGGACTCACTGGCATAGTGACATTAATTATGTTTCTATTTAGTTTTTTGGTGCTTCTTTCCCCCCTATTTTGCAGTAATGAGAATAGAGAATTCAGTGCATTTTGTTCCACCACCATCCCCCCCGCCTGAGTTCTTCTCATTACAATCATTTTTAAAGCAGAATAGTTGAAGACTTTTATAGTACCATGCAGCTGTTGTTTATTCTTGCAGTCTTATCATCCTTAAATCCTTTGCCATATACACAGTCTCCCTAATGTCAAATGAAAAATCTGGAAGTCACAACTATCCAAACCACTTTAACAGGATTTAATTTTTGTTCTCTTTTTGGGTTTGTTTATTTTTCGGGGGGTGAGGGGGTGGGGTCGTCTTTGTTGTTTGTTTGTTTATTCAAGTTCAGAGTAGGGAATAGTATGACTTTCTATTTTACTGGGTTTTTCTACCCTAGCTTTCCCCTGCAGGCTTCAGTGTACTTCAGTAAGGTACAGCATTTAAGGCATAACCAATGTAAAGGCTCATAGAGCTAACTCTGTAACTCAGAGCAGAAAACAAAGATAACAATTAGCAAAGACTGTTCTATCAGCTTCGACTGTAAAACACCTTCAAGAGAAATTCCAAGGACTCTCACTGGAGAGGAAATGGAAGAATGTATTTTGTCTGCAAGTTGATAAGCAGACATGTTGTCATCCACATGCCAGGATCAGTAAAGGAGTTGAAGGTTTGCATGGTTTCTAGCATATGTATTCTTGTGAGATACAAGGGAGGTTTTGAGCGTGTATGTTACCTTAGTCTGACTTGATATCTGGCTTGTCAACCCTTTCTGGTGGAAGCTGAAGTCTTCTTCCTTCATGTGTCTCACCGTTACATATGGCTGTCTTCATTGCTCAAGCTTTTGGTTCTAAGGTAAGACCATGGGCATTTGTCACTCTATGTTTAGTGAAAGAAAGAAAATCACTGCATCTCTGTGGAATAGAAGTCTGAGTCTATTAGCACAAAATTGTGCAGTTGTAACTGTCTTAGAGGTTTGTATCTACTATTCCCACCAAAATCTGGCTGCAGCAGCTGAGGGAGCATTGTATCACAGCTCTTCAGTTTTGTTTTCCCTGCTTTACTTTTCAGCAGTTTTACTGGGTGCATTGAGAGTTAGAAGCTAATTCCTTTCGTTGCAACAGCATCTGCACTCTGAGCAGTTGTATGTAGATATGTTTTGTCTTAAAATGCAGATCCATAAGTTTGTGTTGGGAGAAAATAATTTCTCTGTTGAGAACCCTTCAGACAGGGTTGTTTGATTCTGAACAGCAAATCTGTGTCATGAGGGACAAATGTAATCTTTTTTCCTGTAGAAGGCAGCAGTTTGTATGTTTTTGAGATGCTTGGAAGACTTGGATTTTGACACACAGCTGCCTCAGTGAAATCAAACGCGGAGGTCCTTGATTTGTTATAGCTGTAGATTCTCACTGCCTCTGTTCCTGGGGAATAACTTGGCAGCTTTCCAAAAAGAAGTAATTGCAAGGCTCATGCTAAAGAAATTATCTCTGAATGTGGAAGCTCTGGACAGTTACTACCCAATTATTGCTACCCTGTTCTGAAATAACATCACCCCTGCGAGACAAGGAAGTTTCTGAATAATTAACTGGATCCAAATGGCTTTCAGGCTTGGCTATGACAGAAGACTGTCCTTGCAGTATAAATTAAAGTAGAGGCACATATACCCAATTTCATTGGGAGGCTTCCTGAGAGACTTTTTTCTGTGAACACACAATACTCTGTGAGAGTCATGTCCAAAGTTTCATTGCCTGTTAAGACAACCTTGACATTATCAGCTAGCAATCCTCTCCTGGTGGATAAATCTGTCTGGACTTAGAATTAGCCCTGTACAGAGTATCTGATAGTAGGGCAGGGGTGTATTCCTTCTCTCTGCTCTTTTCTCAATGTTCCTCAGGCAGTAGCTCGCTGGCCCCCAGAAATGGCTCCTGTAGGAGGAACCTATAGTTTTCTTGTGGGTTTTCAGGCAGATGAAAGCTCATAATCAGCAGTACATTTGGTATGAAGACAAAAAGCCTGTTGATTCCAGTTGCATTGAACTCCACACAAATAGGATACTGGCATTCTTAAGCTCTAAAATATTGTTCCTCAAAATGCATGAGCTATCTGTTGAAGGAGTTGAAGAGACAGTAACAAGAAGTGGTGTTATGGGGTTTGAAAAAGCAAAACATTATTTGCCTTGGTTTGGGTTTGTTTCTCCCCTTTTCCTGCCAGTTCATTTTTTTTCCAGATTTGCAGTTTGGTTTCCCTGCTAGGTGTGCAGCCTGTTTTGTATGCTCAGGATTGGACCATACTGTTTATTTAATGTTTCTGAAACTCTTAGATGAAGCTGCTCCTAAAGTAACCTGATATTTTTTTCACTTTTACTTAAGACAAATTGGATGTATTCATTGAACTACTAGTGACTATAAGTCCTTTACACAGGGAAAACCTGCAAATTCAGGTTATTTAGATGAGTAATTAATTCCTCTTATGATCTGAACACCTAGCTCAAGTAGCATAAAATATTCTGCATTGTCAATCTTCTCTTTAAGAGAAATTGCCAAGAAATTTGTATTTACTATATTTGTACCTGTGATATAATCACAGTGAATCTTCTGAGACTGCATCGCTCAGACATTTCTTATGATTAGGCATCATAATTATTGATGTCTTTGAATTATTAAAAATTGAATGGGCGATAAATTCTTTGCTTCTTTAGTGAGTGGCTGTCATCCATAACAGTTTATTGAGGTGCTGTAAGTTAACCTGAAGATCACACTTCACAGTCAATTAAAATGGAAGTGGTTGGTTCTGACTTGGGAATTCAACACTGTAGACCCTGTCTAAGACAAGGTTTTTTGTATCCTAGTTGTTGGGCACTTTCCATAACTGAGGTTTCCCTGTCTGAAACCAGATGCAACAAGTATTTTTATATAATGATGGCAACTTCTTTAATGTGGGTCTAGAGACTGGGAAAAAATTTTAGATTTTCAACTAATTGCATGGCTTTATTATTGATAAAAAAGCATAATTTTATTCTATAGTCTATTTTCTTTATTCTATAAAGAAAAGCATACATGTATTTTCAGGTGATTTTAACATTTGTTATGACTTCTAAATAAGAGATGATCAAAGTGAGCACATGTGTTTGGGAGCATGCAGTTGTTTTCCTTTACACTTTTCCCCACCAAGTGATGAGGGCACAAGGACTTAACCCGGAATTAAGCAAAATTTATGTTGAAAATGAGCTTCTAAGGCAGCCTCTGGACTGGGGAGAAGATATGCTTTGCTGTAGCATCCTGTAGTCCTTCTCTATTGCTACCCACACCTGGGAGGAGAAATGTGGTGGGGTGTCTGGCCAACATCCCGACACAAAGTGCAGAGTGGAAGGCAGATGCTAGGAAAAATCTTAAGGGCATAGATGTTGATCTAGAGGATCAACCTAATGGTGCCTAGTAAAGTAGACGCATCATTGGGTCTAGAAGTCTTAGATGTCTCACCACACTAAAATACTTTTTTGGCTGTAAATTTGATTCTGGCATGTGGTGAGTGGGGGATGGGGGGAGCAGCTGGCCAAGTGAAATAATGAGTAGGGATGTGATAGGAAGAAAGTCTTAGGGAGAATCATATTCAGAGAGAAAAAGGTTGAATTAGAAGACATGGTCAAACTTAATAAAGTTAAATAGCACACATCATTCTGTCTCAGGTTTGCCTTCAATTAGAACTGGATTTGCTTGCCTATGAATAGAGCTGGATCTCTGAAACGGGCTTCAAGTCCTAATTCCTTTGATATTTGCCATTGGAAAGAGTAATGATATATGTAAGGCATTGGAAGGCATTACTGGGGACATAACCATCAATACTGTGGAGCCTTAAGATGACACATCTTTACCTTTGAGTTTGTAGTGACAAATACAGAATTAGCCAAAATATGAATATTGCAAAGACTCGAGTGCTGTGTGAAGTAAGTACAAAGCTCAGGTAAAATGAAGGAGACCACAGGTTATCCTACAGCTGCTTTACTAATCCAAAGTTCATGTAATTACTTTGTATACCTGCAGTTCATGTGATTGCAGTGTATACCTGCTCACTCCTGTTTTCTGGGCCTAAGGCACAGGAGATTAAGTGAAGCTGTTACTGTCATTTGCTTCCACAATTGCCAATATTGTAACATTTGGTATAACAAATTTTTTGTGATGCTGAGGTTAGGGAAAAAGAAAATCAATTTCAAATTCTATAAGCATGGAATTTAGAGCATTAGTAACTAAAACAACTGCAAGTAAAGTACATGTTTCCTTATCCTTGAAAAATGCAACCAATGTATGCTGATATTGCTACTTAGTGCAATATGATGAGTTTTGCAAGTGTATTTCTCAATATCTTAAAAACACATTCAGAGAAGATCAAATTGTCCAGTGTGTGTGCCTACACCAAAATAGTAATTTCAAGTACTTTATTTCATTTTATTTGTGGTTTCTCATTTGTGTGATATATTCATGTCTTGTTCAGGATTAGCCCTGCAAAATATGAGGAAAAGCCTTCAATACTTTATTAAAGTAATTTAATTTTTCAATGAAATATTTAAGTTGGCTTTTCCAAAGAAGGAAACATTGTCATTACCATTAAACTAATGTAAAAATACTGCATTATTATTAGCAGTTATTTTAAGCAGGTAATCACTTTCTATTAAATTAGCCTCTGCTGTTACTGTAAGGCCACTCACCTCTAATAACACCTCACCTTCCTGAAGAACACAGTGGTTAATGGGGGCATTTGATTTAGCTCGTATTTCTAAAATGCTTTAATTTTCTTGTCTTCCATGAAATATAAACTGTTTTAAAAGGTGATATTAGACAAAGCAGCCTTTAAATGTTTGGAATAAAATTCCAAGAACATTCACCTGGTGTGTTTGATTTCCCTTGGATTAGGTTTTGTTTGGTTTGATTGGGGGGTGCTTTTAGGGGGAAAAAAAAGGGACTGTTTCTAGTAAGATCCTTGGCCTGATGGTACTTTAAACTTGCTAGGTGTAGCTGGCTGGATGAGTAAAAATTTCCACGTGGCATAATTCCTGGAGCTTGAGCTGGCAGGCAGTCTGCGGGCGGGGTGCTGCCTGCAGCCTGGAATATAGGTTAGTATCTCAGCAACCATAGCATTTGCAGGAGACAGGGCTGAAGTTCTGAAAGGTGCATGTATTTACATGAAGGTTTCTGCATTCATTTTTGGTAGGCAGATGAAGTCGTATCTTTTTAATCTCTTACTCTTTCTCCTGGTTTTCAGATCAGTGAGGAGATCACATATAGGTGGGTTATTTCTAAGCTGGGTGGAAAGATTGGAGTTTGTACCCCAGAGCAGTGTGTGCTGTTTAGTGCTCTGACTTTTTTCTGTGTGCTGTTTCTAGAGTCAATATTAACAAAGTCCTACGGAAGATGAAAACAGTCTGCACTGGAATCGTGGATAGCATTGAAGGTCTGCTACATATTAATAGAGCAGTTCCTGTTTATGCAGGTGGAATTTTATACCTGTATTTAGAGTCATGCAGTCTTAGAAAAGGTGCTACTTTTGAGGTATAGTTGCTTCAGGATGTTTAAAGGATAACTCTGGAATGTAGGCTGCAGTATCAGGTATCTTTATTTACTTTTTTGTGTTTGTTTTTTTTTTTTTCTCTAATCTAAATGGTCCTTGTTACTGCTGGTCAAGTTCACTGTCTCTCCTTAAGCTTTCAATTTTTAGGGAAGGAAGTTGAAGTAGGGCTTGTATTGTTACATTTGATTAGCTTCAGATCCAGAGCTGGAATGGTATGAGCTCTGTCAGTCAATCCTTTTCTCTAGTGTCTGTGCCTGGAAGTGGAGGTGATGTGTGACTGCAGTATTTCTCTGGTGGTATCACTTCAAGCAGAGTTGTTTGTAACATGTACTGAGTGCTCCTGCTTCTCTGTTCTGAGAGTTCTGTAAAAGTGTTGCTGTTCACAATATTTTGATACTTAATAGTAACTCACAGAAATCTATTTCCTAAAAAAAAAATAATAAAAAAAAAATAGTTGTGCAAATAAGGATAGTAACTGCCCTGTTAATCTGAAAAAATCTGCAGGTGTAACCTCTATTTTTAAAATAAAAGCAGTATTTGTGCCAGTGCCAGGGAAATAGAGCCTCTTGTCCTGTGGGATATAATTTCTACATGGAAAGAGAGAGAGACTTAAAAGTAAATGAAATGTCCTCATCATAGGAGTTAACAACACTTTGACTAAGACCCAGCAACAGCACCCTGCTGGAAGGTGAGAGCTGAAGTCATCCCTTACTGCAGGTACTGGGGGGCTTTAGACAGGCAGGCTTGAATCAAGAACAGGGCTCGAGCACAAGAATCCAGACTTCCATTTCAGGACTAAACCCTCTCCATGAACAAGGATGTGTTGAAGTAAAATGCTGCAAGAATGAGCAATGATGTTGTGTTTAACTGAATTCTCCTGGATGTCTTACAGATAATATTAATTGCAGATGCTTTTATGGCTGAAAATTATGTTTGCAGTGTGTTAGTACAAGTTGCATTTCCTTCCCAGGAGATGTTAGTATTTTTACAATGTTTGAATTGAACATTAGATGTAAAATTTCTTTCTAATGAAAGTTTTCTTTGTTCTAATTGTACATGAAAATTTACCTAATTACATCTCCAGAACTTATATTTGAATCCAATATTTTCAGAAATAATGGGATTCCTAATCAGTCTGTCCTTATCTGGAACTGAAAGGAAATTTGTTGAAAAGAGCAAAGAGAAAAAGGAAGTGTGGATGCCTCACTGATCTTCATGGAAATTGTTATATTTGCTGTGAACTTTTGATGTTGCTCATGCTGCTTGCTGTTGGAGTTCCCATCTTTCAGTTCCAGAAACTTGGGGAGTCAGTTCAATAGTGAATCAAATATGTTTTGTTGAGGCCACCCCAGCACCCTCTGGTGTTTGACTGGTGCAGCTGGCACTGGGGTGAGGAGCACGCCCAGAGGCTGGTGGTGCAGAAGCTGCAGCTCTAAAAGCTTGAGAAAGGAGCTAAAAACTTCACTAGAGGATCTTTATTTGCTCTACTGACAAACTTAAAGATTTCTGAAAATTGCCTTAAGAAATAACAGTTTCCTTTCAATGGCTTTATTATTTGTGGCATCCTCTGTTCCGTGGTTCTACCCTGTTTGTTTGTCTTTTAAAGCACAGCACATCATACCCTTGAAAAAAATGAGGACTTTTTGGCACAAATTTCACTGAATGTTTTTCATTTTTTCATTCAGGTGGTCTTCATAAAGATAGTTGTTTCTTCTATAATTTTCTTACACCTTTAGAATTAGATTTATGTAATTTGTGATAGGCTCTGTTGCATGTCACTATTTGTTGTTTTTTTTTACCTTTTAGCATAGATCTACCACAGCAGTGCAGAGAAAAAAAGCAGCTTATTCTGCATGACAAAGTTATTCCCTTAACAGACAGAGAATTCAAGTAACCCACTTAGACTGTAGATGTTACTGCTTTCATGCTCTTGCAGCTTTTGGGGAAATCGTAGCTTGTACACTGGGCTGGAAAAAACCTGAAAGGTCTGGAATGGTTCTGGGTTGTCCAAGGTGCTTTTTAAGAATGAAACATGATTTTTTAATGATTTTCATTTTTTTTTTTTCTTCATGTCAGAACTTCTGCTGTAGCTGAAGAGTATGTTAAGGCTTACAGGTTGATTTTATAAAGGTATTCAGACTGGAGATACTTATACACCTGAAGATGTCAGTGGGCTGCTCAATGGATTTGAATAAGGTTAGACATCCTGTTTCCCATTTTTTAGGTATCTGACATACTTTTTAGCCCCGTGTACCTCCTCAGGCATTTTTAAAACTGCTTGAAGCAATCTCCAGCACCTTTTTCAGACTCCATATACATTTGGGGTTTTTTTATTGCTCATTTTAAGTAATTTGGGAGAATAGGCTGAGAAGTAGGGAATGAGGAAAGTTGAGTGGGGGCTAAAATACTGATCCTGTGCTCATATGGATGTATGTAATTAGCACAACAATATTGTAACTAATTTTAAGCAGGGCAATACTCATTTATGCACCTCAGGACAAAATAGGAATTTGGGGTTCTTTGAACCTGTCCCACTGAACACTGGATGTACACAGGCCAGGTGGTTAAAAACTGTGCCAGCTTCATAGCTGAGTATCTCTGCTGTGATCCAGAATAGCAGTCATAGTCCCCAGGGCAATGCAAGCATAGTAGCAGTTCATAGAGTGCCCAAAAGAATTCAAGAGGAATATAGCTCAAAGGGAATTTGCAATTTTTCATTTACATTCAAGGGTATGGTCTTTCAGAGGATAGTATTTAGTTAAGTTGGAAATTATTCTTTTTCTGAAAGGGAAAGAATTATGCTGAGTCACAAGAGGATCTATTGTTTAAATGATTTTGTTATTATTCAGTCTTTAGACAGTGACTTTTATCTATTTAATCCATGTGTGCTAAGAATGTCTTTTTTGTACACATGGATCAAGGCAATCCCAAGCAAAATATGGGTTGGGTGGAGATTGGATTGAGAACAACCCTGCCCAGGGCTTGGGGGTGCTGGTGGGTGAGAGGCTGGGCATGACCCAGTCATGGCACTCACAGCCCAGAGAGCCAAACGTGTCCTGGGCTGCAGCAGGGGAGGGAGGGGATTCTGCCCCTCTGCTCTGCTGTGGTGGGAGCCCACCTGCAGGGCTGCATCAGCTCTGGGCTCCCAGCACAGGAGGGACAGGGATATGCAGTGAGTCCAGAGGAGGTCATGGAGATGATGAGAGGGCGGGAACACTTGTCCTATGGAGACAGGCTGAGAGAGTTGGGGTTGGGCAGATGATGTGGCTCTGGGTTTACCTTATAGCACTGTCCAGAGGTGTCTACAAGACAGTTGGAGAGAAACTTCACAAGGATGTGGAATAATAGGACAAGGAAGAAAGGCTTCACACAGAAAGCGAGCAGTAAACACTGCTTAGGTATTAGGAATAAATTTTTCTTTGTGAAGGTGATGAGACACTGAAATAGTTGCCTAGAGAAGTTGTGGATACCCCATCCCTGGAAGTGTTCAAGGCCATGTTGGATGGGGCTTGTGCAACCTGGACTTGTGGAAAGTGTCCCTGCCCATGGTAGGGAGGGTTGGAATGAGATAATTTTCAGGTGCCTTTCAACTCAAACTGCTCTATGATTCTATGAAATAAAAGTGAGAACATTAAATTGGAAGGCCCACTGCCCTTGTCCAGCTTCCAACAGCCCTAGTTTTAAAGTCTGAGGAACACTGCTTTAAATATTTCCATTTCCTTTGATGCTAATGTGCCATCACATTTATTTGAATAGTCATACCTGCTTTCAGCTGTTGTGTTCTGATGCTAAATAAATTTCAACTATTGTAGTTTTCTTGCCTAAATTTCATTCTCCATTCTTACCAGCATCCTTAATCCTGTTTCTTGAATGTGAGTGGCAAGTGATCACAGTATTGCTGATAAACAGGAAATAGCTTTCCTGTTGTATCTGAAAAGCACAATTGTATTTTTTCCAAAGTTGTTGAGTCCTGATACTAAGCCTGCTTATTCCTGATATGCTTAATTCTTTCTGCCACTGTGTTTTCTGAACTAACATGCTTCCAGCACATAGAGGAAGTGCTGCTTGTTGCTATTGAATGCATTGCCTTGTACTTAATACATTTATATTTCTGTTACTCATATCTTCCATGTGTAATTCCTTCTGTAGCCCATTGCGGTTTTACTTGTTACAGATTCTGCCTTTTAAATTTCATTATAAAGCTTCTACAACTTTTGCTGTAGTGTTCAGTGAAAACCTGAAATAAAATTATCCTTGCCACCGAATCTCAAGGAAATCTCCTTACTGTTTCAGCTCTACATTTCCTGATTAGCCAGTCTGTTAATCTCTCTAATTCCTTTCCAACTCAGTAATAATTTTTGAAAAGGCGCTATATCAAATGCTTTGTTGAAGTTCAGAAGATAAGAGCTACTGCATTTCCTTTGTCTAGACAAGCTGTTATCTTATTGAAGGAAAATAAATTAGTCTGCTTGATCTCCTCTTAATGAACACATGTATTTTTCTAATAAGAATATATAGTGTGTGCATATATATATATTGTGACAGCCATCACCCAGTCAGTGAATGCAAAATCATGACTAAATCTTAAATTACTGGGAAATGTCTAGAATAACTTGCAGCTTGTAGTAAGATACCAGCTGGATCATACGCTATCCTTGTCATGCTACTGACGTTGGAAATGTTAAACTATAAAGGGCATGAAGTACTCTGAACTGATGGGACTTTAGAAAAGGAAGATCCAGAAGTGCATTTACAAAAGTCTGAATCCAAACTGGTGGAGTTCTGGAGTGGTGGGTGTTTTTTGTTTTTATTTCTTCAGCATATTTGAGGGGCTTGATATCTGTGAGATCTTTCTGACATGTGAAGGCTTGGTTTTAATCTTAAGAGTATAATATGCAGGGTTAGTTCTGGGGGTTTTACTTTATATGAATTGATTTATATTCCTAAGTACTCTCTATATCACTCACAGTTTTGGGTTTTGTTTTACAACGGGCTAATACCTACCATAGTTTATTTGTAAGTGTTTCTGACTGCAACTTTAAATCTATTTGGATCTCAGCCTATTGATGTTTCAGACAGCAGCAGGTGAGTTGAACAAAACCAAAACATGCTGTTACGTGTCACTGTGGATCTGTCTTAGCTTTTTCCCCTTCTAGCTTTAGATTCTTTAGTCAGTTCTGGTGTTAACATTGAGCTAGAATAACATGTCAGAAATAATGCAGATTTCTTTGAAACACAGGATTGCCTTCATTGTTGAAAGTCAGGTGATTGGTCTCCTTCAGACAGTCATAACCTGAAGTTGTCGTCCTGAAATAATAGAACTATTAAGATATTTGGTTCATGTGTGTTTGAGATACTTCTAGCATGAGCATTTTAAGCTTAGAAAGTACCTTAGTATCTGCAGAAAAATACATTTTTATGGGGTTTTAATTGCATAATTTCCTTGATTTTAGCAAATAAATGCTTTTCTATGGAGAAAATGTTTTACGAGCTTTAGGTAGATGTCTGGCGTGAAGCATTTCTCCTTTGGAGTTTCCAAAGATAGATTCTGCTCTTGTATCTAAAGGCAAGAATGGGTCAATTTTATTCAGAGGTAAACTCAGCTGCTTAGAAAATGGACTCCTGAATTTTCAACACAAGTCAAGGGAATATTTCTTCCCCTTTGCCTTCTTAGTGAGAGAATCTTTTCCATGGAAGTAGCAGCATCGAAGTAATAAAACTTTTGAGATGGAGTTGAAAACACAGACCAACAATTAATTGTGTTTATTTATGTTATGATTTGACATTGTGCACCTAATCTAAACTAGATGTACTAGATATTGCAATATAATTGAATTCTGTCCCCCCACCCCAGTTTTGTTAAGTCATTTTAAACCATGTAAATACCACTTTTTCTATCTGTTAAAATGAAAATTTACCATTTGGTTTAATTTCAAAGGAGTATTTTTTTTATTTCTTTTTTTCCTCCCTAGATTATCCTTTATAGACTCAAAGCCCCTGGTTTTGCAGTGGTGCTACAGTGACTTGGGTTTGCTTTTAATTCACATTTACACAGCTGGGAGCAGCCCTTAATTGTTTTAAGCTGTATCTGGTTTGCAAAAAGTATGAAGTATTTATATTCATGTTTGTAAAATATCTGTTTAACTGCACATTTTTTCATTGTACTCATTGATTCTTTTCCTGTTAAGAATAATTTTTTTGTTGAAATTGTGCTTTCCTTATAAAATGGTTGCCATGTAGCATCTGGCTGGATCCATTCCCCCAAGAGGTATCTTGGTGAAAGGGCTACTCAGATTAACTATTTCACAGTTAATTAAAATTACACCATCATTTTGTCCTTTTTGTTATGGTCTAGAAATTCTGAAGTTTCAACATTAATTTCTTGCCTCCTTGTAAGCTTGTTCCTTTCTTTTGCTGACTTTGAAGATGATTGCCAATAGCCTTAAACACTGTTAGGGCGGAAATCACTGGTGCTCCCTGAATGGAAACCATTGCAGGAATCCTGTGTGTTACCTTGGCAGTAAAGTGCAGTTGCAGTTTCAGAAATGGTGATATTATTTGTGATGTTTGTATTGACTTAAAGGAAGGGGGAGGGGGAAGTGAAATTAAAAGTTAAGATGCTCAGTTTAGTTATGGATATGTCAAAGAAACCTTAAAAAGAGACTTGGTAATGCAAGGAAATAAGACTTTTTTTTTTTCAGTCTTTAGGTATTGAGATTGTGTTTCCTGCTTCTTTTACTGGAGAACAGAAATAAAGTGTGCAGTGCAAAAATTTAATTGACACCAATTACCATGGGAACCTGCTTTCAAATCCCAAAGTTTTGAACTGGTTGTGACAAATATTTTGTTTATCTTCCTTGGAAATATTGCCGCTGTCCAACCGGAATGAGAAAAAAGGGATGTAGAAAATCATAGTTTACTTCATTACATCCTACATCAACAGTTTTGTTTTTCAAAATAATTTTGAATTTGTCATTAAAAACCCACCCCTAAGCTACTGGTCAAGTAGTAACACTAGTTACCCAGCTGTAACTAGTTTTATTGTATTCAGATGATCTGAGGTTGTAAAAGGTGGTTAAGCAACCAGGGCTCTTTCAATGATTTCATATTGGTCTGTCTTCTGTCCTTAGCACCCAAACTGTTCATCAGAACAAGAAGATGCTCATAGCTCTGAGAGGCCCCTTGTGATGTGCTAACAGTGTTTCTAAGTCCTCTGAGGAGATCAATCATCTGGATGAGAAGTCTCTGAATAGCCTGGCTTTTAATGGAGCTCTGCCCATCTGGATTGTGTGGCTGGCACACATGGCTTTTTGGGATGGTTTCAATTAGGTCTTGGACTTTGAAGAGGCATTAACATAGTGCAGTGGTTGGAATAGATAAATGTATTCCTTAGGGGGATACCCCCAGATGTGAAGGGAGGAAGGCAGCTGAGTAATCCTGTGGAATGGGAGACAAAAAATTGCGTTCCTAATTTTTGCCCCAGACTTACTATGTTATCACAGGCAAGTCACAAATATTTTATTTCTGTTCTGTGCAGGATTTTTTCTTTTGCAAGATTACCCCCAGTGCATGAGATTAAATATATTTGGATACATTGCTAGGAGCAGTGAGCCAAGTAACTAAGCAAGTACCACTATAGTGGCTGGGTAAAGAGGAGCTTCTGCCTCAATAAAGTGATGGAAATACCTAAGTATTTTACAGAAAAATGCCTGGGTTGTTATAGAGTTAACTTTCTCTTTTAACAGAAGATCATGTAAAAAATGCCAGGCTCCTTCCATCCTTGTACTTTTTTTTTTTTTTTTTTTTTTTTTT
>VWYO01020127.1:416585-441737 GCA_013400275.1 Rhadina sibilatrix
TTTTTTATTTTTTTTTATTTTCTAGCAATATTTGAATGCAAGGGAGCTCTCTTTTCTAATAAAATTCTGCCACTTTTTCTTGTCACCAGTTTTAAACAGAGTAATGCTGCGAAGCTTAGAACTGCTTAGAGTCTTTAATACACACTCTCTGTCTGTCTAGGATGTCTGCATGTGCTGTTGCGTGGTGTTTGGGATGTCCCAAAAATTTCAATTCTTTGCTCTCAGTTAAAGGCTACCCCAGATTTTAGACACTACTGATGTCTACTCTGATATCAGACATCTGCATTCTAACTAAGTAGAAAAAATAAGTTTCTTCCTTGGGATAACAGAGGGTTACTAGTGGCATTAAAATTTATTTTTCATCCTGTTGCAACAACTTATTTGCACTGGGTCAGACAATTTTTTCACCTCTTCCCAAAACCAGTGTGCATTCCACTGCCAAAGGCACTTTCTGTCTCCAGTGAGGAATTCTGAAGCACCACTGTTCATGCCCCTTGTGAAAGTATCATTCATGGAGAGGAATGGTTTTAGTTTTCTGCAGCTAAATTCCTCATAAGTAATTTGTTGTATCTCTGGAGGTCTTGGCTGTGGGGGAGGGCAAAGTTACTAATTTTGCCCCTAACACTTTTGTGTGCAGAGTTCTGACCAGAACGGAGCAAGAGTGCCATAATTTAAAACAGTTTCTCAACAGCTAAACAAAGTAAAACTTAAATGTGTTTCTTTTTTTTTGTCTTTTTTTTTCTCAAAGATGTAAGGTAAGTACACAGTAAATAAGGAAATGGAAACCTTAAATAAGGTAATGGATTTTTTTTTTTTAATATGCTTGTAGCTAGAGTTCATCTGTCTAGCTGAAATGCATTGGGATCCAAAGCTTTGCCATAGCTTCTTGATTTATTAACCCTTTTTTTGCAGGAGCAGATACACTGGCATGGGAGTTCCATGGAATATTACTGTGGGTGATGAACAGGAACATGATCTGAACTGGCATTTCATTTAGTTACCTAACTGAGCTGCCTTTAATTTAAATGTTATTGTGTGTAACCTTCGCTGAAATATTTTGTGTTGTCCTACTTTGCTGCCAGTCAGCCTCTGGGGGCTTCACCTTGATTATTTACTGCAGCTTGTTTTCGCTTATTTTGAGTGTGGTGATGTTGCTTATTTTAATATGGAAACAAGTGGAGGTGTCGTTTTGTTGTTTTTGTTTTGTTTTTTTTTTTAATTTGAAATGTGAGTGTCGGCTCTCCTGATCTATTGTACAGGAATTACTGAAATTTGCAGGAGCAGAATGCCATTTGTGAATAATTTTCTTTCATACTTGGAGAGAACGGGTCTTATTCTCTGTAAGTAAAGAACAGGAAAGTCAGGACTAGACTACAGAAGAATCACTAAGTGCAGTCTGGGGGGTGTGTGTGTGTCTCTATGGAAAGTGACATATATTAAGTACAGAAAATATTTGTACAAGAAAGAATTTCTGTGGAATCTTATTATAAATGCTGGTATTTAACACCCAGGAATATGCTTGCCAATGCTGTGGTGAGTATTAAAAGAAAGTCGAAAGATGTATATGTGAACTTTGGTAATTTTGAATTAGAAACTTTGCAGATGGAGTTTGTAAAGGCCTTCAAGTAAAAAGGCTGTGAATGTGGATCTTTAGAAAAGCAGAGACAGCTTTCCTTTGCGACGTGAACTTGGTGACCAGTGACTCTTGGTGACTGGTTGCTCTTAGGTCAAGCACTTAGCCTAGTTTGATTTCTGGTTACTAAAAAAAGAAAAGGATATATACAAAAAAGAGTAAAGCCCTTTCCTGGATTCAGTGTAACTATGCTGACTCCTAGTGTCTCAAGCAAGAGCATGTGCTGTACTGGCCCTGTGCCACAGGGCAGCCTTTATCTGTGCCCTGCAGGCATCAGGAATTATTTTGCCAGATGATTCATGGGTTGCCAACAGAACAGGATTTATAAAGAACGTATTGGAACTGTTTGTTATCAGCATAGGATGTGGGAAATTTAGGGGAGAAAAAAAGTGAGAGGAAAAAATATTGCTGTTAATACAATTGAACTGCGTAACTGGAAGTGGCTTTTGTTGTTGCTTTTCTATATGAAGGCAGTGCTGGAAGCAAACTGAGCCCTCTGCTCAGGAAGTTTGGTTTTTCTTAAATGATGTTCACTAGGCACTGGTGCTTATCTTTACAGAGAAATAGGCAAGACAAAATGGCAGTCAGCCTGCAGATTTTCGTTCTTGGAAAGTGTAGTCTGCTGAGGAGACACCGTGCTGATGTCTTTGGTGAAATGGAACAAGAATAGTAGCTCTGCCTTTGAGAGATCTTTAGCATCTGCAACACAGCAGATGAACAAAAGGTTAAAGCATAAATAATTCTCTGTCATTTCAAAGACCATTTTTAGCAGGGGAAAAAATAATCTTCCGAAGTCACTTTATGAAATGTTTTTGTTTGTTTTGTTGTTGTTTTGGGGTTGGGTTTTTTTGTTTTTTTTTTTTTTTTTTTTCTGATGTTCATTTTTTTTTGATTGTGGATGGTAGCTATAGTGCTGGCAGGAGCTCTCTTGTGTGTAAAAGCTGGAGCTTCACTTGTCAAATGAAGTGCATGATTATAAAATGATCTTCAATCCCACAGCAACACAGAAGGATTAATAGGAATTTTTTGGCCACAAATCTAATGATACTTATCATGATGCTGACACTTCTAGCTGCTGCTTCTTAGTGTTGTCTTTGCAAGAACCAAGTTTCTGTGAATATATATTATGGATAACTGGTATTTTTAAGTAGAAACTGAAGTTAGAAGTAAAATAGATTCTGTCACTTGGAAAAACTTGGAAGAAATATTTACCAAAAAGTAGTCCTTCAGCAGCAGTGTGCCTTTTCCAAAGGCTTCTACCAGCTGTGTTCACAAATAAAACTTCAAAAAGGGAAAAGGTAATTTTTTTTTAATAAAGGCATTTCTTTGCATAAGTTTCCTTTTTATGCCTATAATATAAAAAAAGGGTAATACATTTAACTTTTGCTTCATACACCAGTGGTAAAACTTCATAATGACTTACATGAAAAGGGAACTCCTGCAGCAAACTTCATTATTAAATTCTTGGTAGTGAAAAATGGAAAAGAGTAGAAGTTTGGCATAGCAGCAAAGAAATTTCTGTTCATGGGAGTCCAGAAATCCTGGGAAAAGGCTTAAGATGTGTGATCCTTACTAGTGCTGTGAAGGTTGAGATGTTAAATACCTGCATCCCTCAGCAGGGTCTTGCAGATCTCTGCATTCAGCTCATTGTTAGGGAGGGAAAACCACTCTCTTTTCCAGGAGAAAAAGATCTGAGGAAGTAAATATACCTCAGTTGGCACATGACTTTTGAGTAAAAGAAGGGTCTGGATGCTTTCTGAGTATTGTGGAGTCTGAGTTCTCTCTGACAGCGGCTGAAAATACCATTCCCTGTGTCTTTTTGTGAGTGATGGTGAGGAATTAAGAGAAGTGCTGCTTCAGGAATGATGTCTCACTGTGGCAGCATGGGAAGGAATTGCTATGTGCTAAGGACAAAGATGCCAGGCAGAAAAATAAATGAACAGCTGAATTAAATTGTGGTGAGAGAAACAAAAATTACCATGACAGAAATGAAAGGACATATGGGGAGTAGAGATTTGATGCCTGGGCATTACAATATGGACTCCAGAATCTTAGGTCTTCCATTCTGGAGGACAGAGGTATTTAGTTTTACATAGACATGGATGGCTTTATGAGATGGATGTAGATCAGAATACAACTTCCATAAATGTCTAGATTTTGAGACTGCTATTTCACACAATCGACCTTCCTGCAGAGCTCTGCAATTCTGTCACTCTTGTGTTTCCTAAACATTCTTCATGGATTTCAGTCAAGGGCTCTTGGTTTCTTCTTGCATATACAAAGGGAAAGGGGGAAGTATTGTTAACTCAGAACAACCCTGAGAATTCTTGGGATTTTGAGGGACCGTCACATGCACTGAAACTGTTCCTCTCAGGATATTTGCTGTTGTGGATTGCTCATTGTGGAGCAGTTATGATGTAGAGAGTGGTACATAAATCACTGCCTTCCTGTGCCATGAGCTCTGTGTAGAAGGAGGAGAAGTTAAGGCTGCAGTCTTTAAATCAGACCTGTCATTCACACTTTGTTAATCCTAACGTTACCTTGAGCTGAAGCCTCACGTGAAATTTGGATCCGTGCTCCGTCTTCCTTTTAAAAGAATGCTCAGCTATTATTTTTAAATGTGTACTTTCAAGTCCAAGCATGTTTTAGTGTTTGCAGGGAGTGGTTACTGAAGATCATTAATGTTGGTTTTATTCCACTCTGATCTTTTCAAAAACAAAAGATATGGACTTCAATAAAGGGCATTTTATTAGTGGCTCTCTGATGATGGCTATGCTGACAACTTTGGAGTTAAGGTTCTTGCAACAGTATTAAATGAGGTATTGTTTCAAGATATTTAGTGCTTGAAGCTGAGCAGAGTGACTTAATGAAATCACAGACTGCAACAGAAAGAAATTAATCTCTTGGGCTGTGTCTACTGTAGGTGCATAAATAAACAATTGGTATACTTTGGTTTAACTGCTCATTTTCATTCCCGTACATCTGAATAAAGATGGATTTTAATGGTGCTACTATTTATGTGCAAACAGAATAAATTGTAGCAAATTCTAGCAAACATGTATGGGAATACTTTTGATTTTTTTGTTTTGTTTTGTTGGGGTTTTTTTAATTAAATTATTAACCTAATAGATTGAAAAATATGTTTCCGTTTGCTAGTCAAAATACTGAAAAGCTTTTTGACCCTTTTTATTGTTTCTTTTTTGAAATGAACTAGAAATGACTGAATTAATTTTGACCAACTTTTTTGGGAGTTTTTAAGATGGGGAAAAGTCTCAGTATTAATTTCAAACAAATTCTGATGATACCAGTACTGTACAGAATAATCATCAAGTTGGGGAGTACATGTGAGGATGGGATATTTTCTGTCTTCAGAAAGAAGTAATAAACTTTTATACAGGGTATTTCAAATGATGTGTGTAAAACACACACTGTTGCCCTTTAAAGTTACACTCTCTTCCCATCTCCAGTGTTCATTGACCCCATTGCATTCTCATATTTTGTCATTTTTCAATGGGGCTGTTACCATTCTAGAGGAGAACCTGGACTGCTTCTCTGTAATATAAGAAATAAAAGGTCATAAATCTGTGTGGGTGGTTGTGGGTTGTGGTTTGGGGGTTTTATTTTTGGGGTTTGATTCTGAATCAACTTGTACAAGTCAGCTGCTGGATGTGGCTTTTTTAACATTGGAAATTGAATGGGTTTTATTAGAAAACTGGGCACATAACGCTTGATATTCATGCTAAATTAGTTTATACCTTGATATGTTTCCTAGAATTGGTTAGATAAACATTAATGCATTTTTATCCAATGGAGTTCTGGCTTGCTTCTAATTTTTGTTAGAAGGACCCATCTGCAAGATGATTGAGTTTGGAAAACTACTTTTGGAGGGCTTTTCCAACACTGATGATTCTATGATTTCCCTCTAATAGTCATATTGGATGAAATGTGGGTCTGTGATAATTTATAGAGAAATTCTGACGCGAGTTGGACGATGTTCTATGAATACAACGTTATTTCACATAGAAGCTCCTCTTTGTTGCATATATCTTTTCCCCTTTTATATATGAGTTGTGGAAGGGGAAGCCTCTAAACATTAATTTTCTAGAACTACCATTATCCTGTCAGCACATAGGATGCTGTGTGATTCAGGGTACTATATCACCACCTGTCCTCATAGCTGAAGAGATTACCATATTTTCACATGTAAAGCTACGGTTCATGTCATTCATCATGGATTAAAATGCTTTTCTTTTATAAATAATTATTCCCTTTGTCAGGGAAGGAGGTTCTATTGAATGTGGAAGGGCTGAGGCTGCTCTGTACTTGGATGAATTATGATGCCTATAACTTACAACATACGGCCCGATGATACAAAAGGCTACCAACACATTTTTGGAAGCATAGCCTATGTGGTTTGTTAAGCAGCTAGAATGTCTCACTGGTTTTCAGAAGCCCCTCCTCAAGATGTTGCATTATCTGTAGTGACCCATTTAAAGCTATGTAAATTTAAATTCGTCTATGGCAACGTGTCTGTTCCTTTGACTTTGTTTAGACTGAAATTGACTCTGTCATGTAATTTAGATGACATAAAATCCTTGCTGCAGAAATGTGTGTGTGCTTTTTTCATCCCCTACTCTTATTGTAGGCTCACTTTCTAGTGAATTTCTAATATCAATTTTGATATTTGAGAGAACTGTTAATGATGTAAAATGCAGCTACCTTCCAGAAACTAATTTATCTGGACTTGGGTTCAAATCAAAAAGAATGTAATGCACTTCTCTAAACCAAGTGTACTCTTAATGAGTGGAGTGGTTTTAGGTAAGGCTGTTCACTGACAGAGTATTTTTTTAAAAGTGCAGTTTCTTCAGTGATATTGTAACACAGGCCTATTTAAAATCTCTTGTTCCCATTCCTGGTGTCAATTTGCACACATCCTGAGAAATGATGCTGACATGAAATCTCTGCACCCCACAATATTTCTTGTCACCTTCTGAGGAAGTAAACGGTGACTCAGCACGCACTGTCATCTCAGCAGGGTGCTGCTGGGAGCAACAAACGATGTGAGAGTGAAAAATTATCCTGAACATCATAAGTGGGAAAAAAAAAAAAAGTGAAATATAAAGGGGGGAGTGCTGTTATTGGAGTTTGTGCCATAGCTGTTCTGACAACTGGTTGTGGCTCCTTCCTTCAGTAAGTTGTAGTGTTGTTGCTGGTGTTTGGAGAGCTCTCAGGAAACGTGTCTGGTGGGATGCAATGGAGATGGCTTGGCTTTGAGCATCAGTTCACCATAGAGAGAGTGCCTGTTTTCTTACACTGCTTATGGCAGTTTGGGGGTGAGTTAAGGTGTCTGTAGGAGCAGGTAGCCTTTTGTTAGATAAGCAGATATGATGGAGAAAACACAGACGTTTTCAGGAGCACAGGCTTTCTTGAGTTCCTGAAGGAGCCATGGGCCAAGAAAACTGTCTGTTTCCATCTTACATCAGCTTGTCTAATAACAGATCCTGTCTTTCCCAGAAAACATTATCTTGCTGAATTTCCAAATAAGAAGATGCAATATCAAAGGAAGAAAGTATTTCTAAGTCATTTCAAGAAATAGAAGCGTGGTGGCCAAATTTCAGACCTAAACAGTTTTGCTAACAATGTCGTTGCTAATAGATCTTTTTGTTTGCAGAAAAAGCACCACTGAAACAGTCCCCACAAAAAGGCCACTTTTCAGGTTCAGAAAAAAAAAAAGCCTATTTTATTTTTTTCTAAGTAGCGAAAGTATTTAAATATATTTGGGGCTTACTCTGAGCCTTAGAATCTTTCTGCGACCTCAGAATATTAATTCAGAAAGAAGCAAAATGATTGCTTAAAAGCATATACCTAATGTCTTTATTCACACCTTGTGCTTCATAAGAATCAGAATTTAATTACTTAGCTCAGGCAGCCGTGACTATCAGCTTTCCTGAGCCTACTTATCAGTCTGAAAGTAGGGTGCTCGTAACTTATTTGGTTTTAAGTAACATCTCTGCGAGAGCTTGATCATGCTTATAGAAAAGGATTACCATGTCTTGCAGATTGCAGTAATGCTTAAAAAAAGTTAAAATTGACATTGTAGAGGGGGAAAAGGGTTTATCTTTATGTGGCAATTAAGCCCAGTGACACATACTCAGGTGAGGAAAACCAGTCTTCCTGGAAAATGGTTTTGAGAGCAAAATCATGTGTGTTTAATGGGGAAGTGATTATGAATATAGTATCACTGATAGAAAAATGAAATGCTCTTCACATAAATCTGTCTCTGTTACAGGAGAGAGAAAGAGCTGTGTGAAATCTACTTTTTACCTTCTCTTGTAGGTACAAAGTTATGTTTAGGTTGCTGCATAGTAAAATAGGCCTACAGTGATACCTCCTTCTTCCTTTAAAGCAGAAACTAATTTAGTTTGTGGGGGAGATGACACATTTGTCTTGAAACTTCTTCTGAAGCCAGCAGAGAATTTACTTGATAAATAAATAAACAAAACCCCTTTCATTTTCTCATTTCAGAAGACAGGGAGGTTGTACAAAGGTCAGAGCACTATCAAAGACTGTTTAAAGATGGCTGATCAGGAGGTTATTTGTTTTAGCATTTTTGTCTTAAGAATTTAATTCTTGCTATGCAGGTTTAACTGTTTTAATCCAAGAAAAAAATGCTTTCTCAGATTAAAAAAAAAAATAGATTTGTACATTTTTCCTTTGTACATAGCTTTGGAAATGTTTATATTTGGGTAGTTGGGGATATTTATATTTGGATAGTTGGGAACATTTATTTTCCCAGGATCTTCTGGAGGTTCTTCTGAGAAAATTCCTTGCTCCCCTCAAGCGTGGATTGTTAGAAATGTGGATGAAGCATGTGGGAGGCCTGGACACAACAGTAATTCTCATGAGAATATTGCTGTTCCACAGGTTGGAAGAGCCATTATCTGTGGAAGTGCAGCTATAATCTTGCTAAAACAGACTTTTAGGAATAAATAGATCCTGTCTATGAAGGCAAGGAATATAGAGCTTGTAGGAGGCCCTCAAAATGTATGCAGTCCCTCTCATCTGTGTAAAATATATTTATGCCTTCTACCACAGTAAATCTGATGAACAATTTTAGCCCTAGCTCCCCAAAAGAGAAGTGCATTCCTATCCATTAGGTAATACTACCACCAGACCTCAGCCTCAACTATTTTTTAAGTGTGATCACAAATTGTCAAAAGAACAAAAGAAAAATCCTTACTGATGAATATTCTTTTCTTTGCTTCTGTGGGTATTTATGTGAGAGTCCTTCAGCTTCTATGTGTTAAAGTTTGGGGTGTGCACAAATTTCGTTTGGTTCTCCTGAAAAAAAAAAAAAAGGATTTGCCAGCTGATACAACTTTTTGCTCATGGAACTGCTTCAAGGCAGTCAGGAATAGTATAAATAGGATGAAACATATAGGTAGTCTGACAGCACATGACCCTGTGTTTTTCTAATAATATGAAGTTTTTGGATGAACAAAGACTTAATAATGCATCAGAAACAATTTGTGTGAAGGAACACACAGCTAAATTACTTGTTCAAAACATAACTGAGCAGTGGATCTAATGTAACAGAGAGAGGAAACAGAAATGATCCCCAGATGAATCCAGGGAACTCTGTTCCATACACACAAGTTAGGCCTTTTCTGGAAAGCTGTCAGTAACCGGATCATATTTGTGTTTAAGAAAGATGAATGGGGCTGGAGCAGATGATGTGATCTGGGGAATGGAGAGCTTATTGTGTGACAGTGTATTGGAAAAGCTTGGCTTGTTATCCTAACAAAATGAAGTACTAGAGGGCATATGATTCCTTTCTTATTAATACATCAGGAGACCAGTATGAGGAACAGAAAATAATTACTTAGCTAAAAGACCATGTTGGCGGAAGAGCAAATGAGTATAAACTCACCATGAATAATGATGGGCTGTAAATTAGAACATGACTCTGAACTAATATTGCAATCATTTTTTTTGAATGACCCTCCAGTCAGAAGGGAGGGAGAGAAAATTCAAATAATTTCAAGTAGTTAAAAAATGGTTGGGGAGGAGGGGTTGTTATGTGGTGTGTGTGACAGTAAAATGCTAAAACAAGTGATCTGAAGGTTTTTTGCAACCCTGTGTTGCTAATAGTTCTTTTTATTGAAAACACCAAGCTTTTCATACTCTTATGATGGATTTTGAGGGGAGTGGGTTTAGTCAGAAAATGTATGCTCCAGTCATGTTCTTTCATATGCAGCTTTCCCTGCTTCTCTCAATGTCTCACAGATGTCCAGGTTACCAAAGGATGGCTCTGCTTGTAGACCTGGCACAGACTGTGGGGAATCAATCTGAGTCCTTTGAAGTCTTCACAAAAGTTCTTCCTGGTGATGCTAGTGCTGCAGCTGCCTGTAGCAGTAGCTGCAGGGGAAATCCACTGCTGGAATTCCCTGTGGGAGACACCCAGTGGGAAATGAAGACTGTCGAGACTGACTGGCTGAGCTTAATTGCTCTAAAATGTTCACTTTAGAATCTAAAAATGTATGTTAAAAAGTTAACGTAAACAGGGGGTGGGGGATAAAATCTTCAGTGTTTTTTGGGGGTGATCTTAAAGCAATTGTTTGCTTCTATCAGAGCTGATATCTGGTTTGTTCAGTACCTCACATAAAAATAACTCTTTCAAAATATTGAACTTATTGCCCCCAGCTGGCAGTGCACTCAGGTGTTGGCACAGGGATAATACCAGCTTCTCAAGGGAACTTTGGAGCTTTGTGTGCTGGGGATGTGACTGCTCCAACAAGTTAAATTCTGAGTTTTAGCTTCTTTCATGAGTCAGAGGACAGGGATATTTTGTGTAGAGTACTGAAAGGTCTGGACTTGTTTAAGGCAGTAAGACCTTTTTTTCCCAGTGTTTAATACGTGAATAACCTTTTGTCACTTGAGAAGGTGTTGCAATATGTTAAGGAACTGGGAGTGTTGGAAATACCTCTACAAGATGCTACTGTAAATCTTGTTTCTTGTAATTGGTTTGTCAGTGGTAATGGCATCATGTTTAGTTTATAGTAAGATTTCTTAATGCAACTTTTATGGTAATGGACACAAATTATGAAGTGCAGACTTTAGCATACTCAAAAAAGACTATTTATTCAGTAAAGCAAAAAAAAAAAAAGGGATTTCAATTTATTTTGTCAGATATTCAAAGTTCAAAATTTTGCTGAAATTTTGAGGCAGAAGATCATGTTCTGGAAATTTTATGGTGCCATTGAGTTCATCTGATCAGTCCTGTAATACTTGCCTTAATTCATGTTGTCTGCCATACACTGAAGCGAGACTGAGTTGACCTGGGTGTTCATCAGACAACTGTATGTGCTCTTTAACAGCCTTGGCTTGCATCCTCTCAAGTTTCCCCTGAAATAAGTGGCTAGAGTACAAGTTCTTTCCTTGGCTTTTCCAGCATATTTTTTGGACAGGTTCTCTGATATTCATATGGGAATGAGATGATTTTTTTTTTTCCTTTTTCAACCCAGCTGCCTCAGGCCCTGTGAGCAGTGCTGAAATCTTATATTCTAGGAAGGCATTTTCCCCTGAAATTCTTACTTGAACAGTTGGGTTAGAATCTACTGCTTCAGGGGAGCAAGATGCTCAGACAGACAGACTGAGAGATTGCCAGATAGTCGTGTTTTGCTGAAGCAATGTGCACAGCTGGGTGTGTGGGGAGTAGGGTGGAAAAGTGTGATAAAACCCCCTTACATATATGTTCCTATGTCCTATTTTCTTAATCATTCTGGAGTGAGTATTCTTTGGGATGTAATTTGTCAGAACATCTGGATTTCTTTGGCTGCCGTTAACTGCTGCTGTTTTTGGATTGCAGGGTCTGTCTCAGGGATTTTTGGGTAGTGGCATTGCAATAACCAGCATGAGGTATTTGAATTTGAGCAAGTAACAAGTCCCCATTGCCTGGCCCATGTACATGAAGAGCCAAAAGAGCTTAGGAATGCTCCATCTGTAGCTCGCTGACAGAAGCCAGAATTTGCCTTCTGTGAATTTTATTTTGCAGTGGAAGAAAGAGGGGAAGAGGAGGCATCGCAAGCGTTTTGAAGGAGATTTTTACTCTTCAAATTTTGCAGATTGTTCCCAGCATAAAATAGATTTTAAAGGAGTCATTCCTGGAAACTATGATGGGGAGGAATCAAGGTCTACTGGCTGACTGTAACAGCTAGAGACTTAAATGTGTTTTCATATTATATTTTATTAAAATTAATTTATTAAATATAATTAAATTTATTAAAATTATAACTGACCAAATGCCTAGAATATTCAGTGCCTATTAAGGCTTCTTAGAATAGCCTTAGAAAGGCTACTTCACATCATTGGGCTTTGTTCAAAAAAGCCTGAAAGATGGAGGAAAAAGACTGCAGCTCATTAGCTTGCTACCAGTGGTCATTGATTGCAAAAGTTCGACCGCTTTAAAAACCCAGCAGATTGTCTGTGTCAGTCAGCACTCATCGCTGTGGGGGACTGGGGTGGGTGAGTGTGTCCCTTCCCTGCCATGGTTACACACTTTGCAGCAGTGTTTGAGCCCCTGCAAAGCCTGAGGCATTGCCTGTAGGTGTTCCTTCGTGGGTGCCGAGTGTGCACTGGAGGCACAGTGCAAAGGTTGTGTTTTACTGGGAGCCTTGCAGGAGGGGAGTGATGATACATCATACAACACAAGAGGGTTTAACTGGGTGCAGCAGTGCACAGCTTTTTCCCCTCCCCAAAAAGCAATATTCTGCAGCAACTGCTACTGGCAGAGTATCTGTACCCCAAGTTTCAATAAAGAGAAAATTAATTTTGAGTAACAGAACATCTACTTTCCATGATGCTAAGACTCAAATGTTAATTATCTCTAATTTATTGGGGCCATTTTTCTTTGTCACTTTTAATCTGTCGCATAACCTTACACGTGACAGATCTTTCTCTGTAGAAAGAAAAGCTGTTTCAAACTGGTTGAAAGATTGAATCCAGTGCTCATGCTGTGTGCTATGTTAGGAAGGTAAATAAACACTTCCTTCCTTCCATTTTTTCATTGCATACACTAAAAACCTATTAAAGATTGTTTAGATTTACGTGGCTGGATTTGACCGCTTTTTCTTATTTCCAGTAACTACAAGAGATAAATCAATCTTAAGATTTTGCCTTCAGGGTTATTTGTTTGCTATACGAAAGTAAAATAACTGTGCAATAGAATAGACCTA
The DNA here is from genome assembly GCA_013400275.1 of Rhadina sibilatrix. Lineage (NCBI taxonomy): Eukaryota > Metazoa > Chordata > Aves > Passeriformes > Phylloscopidae > Rhadina > Rhadina sibilatrix. The sequence goes on from VWYO01020127.1 coordinate 429,453, forward strand.
ATTATGGGGAAGTGGTTACAAGTGTGTTCCAAAGGGATGTTTTTCAGCTCTGTGATTTTCAGGTTGTTTTGCAGTGTGCTGAGGAACAAGCTGTGTGTGTGATCTTAATGCTTCATGGGGGAAAGGCCACTAACAGGAGCTGCCTTTTCCCCCTTTTTGTATACATTAGGTGTGTTGGGAAATCTGCACACCAAGTCCCAGCAGGTGAAACTCTGATCCATGCCCAGCTGGGCCCTGTCCCCAGCATGTAAGCTCTGCTTGGAATGTGAGCTACACTGGGTGCTTGTATGGATAGGGCTCTAGTGTCATTTTGCACAGAGGCACAGTGCAAAGTGGTGCAGCTCTACTGTAGCTGGCAATTATGCTGAGTTAATAAGCCTTGCTGGATCAGATCTGGCTCTGCTGCATGCCCCAAGGCACTCATAATCCATAGATCTTTGCTGTCACTTGAGGTTCCAGCTTCCATGTGGATGCTGCAGAGTTGGTATGTTTTTTGTGGTGTACAGGGAGAGTTCCTAAGTAATCTGTTCTTTTCGAACTGTCAGGTTTTTTAAGGCAATTCTGATCAAATGCCCAAGCTATAAAAATAGACAAACAAAACTGTATTTCTAATCAAACACTCAAGCCTTTTGTGTTTTTCTGCTCATTATTCACACACCAAGTTGCATACCTACACGAGCTGTTAAATTCTGTTAACTTCACTCTTTGCTTGGGGGAATCTCGTGATGCATCTCTTGTGCCATGTGTTCTCTAGAAAGCACACAAAGATGCAGCCCACACAGAGAAAGATACTGAGCTGTAGAGATGTCTGAAAGAAAAGCAGTTTATGAAGATTCTTAGGACTGAGAAGTATGTATTTTCTATTATCCCTACATTACATCTCAAGAAGTGTGCCTGGAGGTAGCACGTAGTGTCAGTGCTGCACAAATGAATGGTCTTGACTCCACACTCTGCAAAAGTCACATTCACACACTGCCTATGGAGAAGATGCAGATAGTCCTGCCCTTCTGTTTGACCTTTTCAGATAAGTAAACAGATGAAACTGTCAGTTGCTATACAGCAAGTTTTAGGGGCATACATACTTTCCCTTCTATCTGTAGTAGGGAATATATGTATATATATAAATATTTTATAAGTTTAATATATAATAAAAAGCATATGGTTATTATAAAACATTGCCTTAATTTGATATAGCTTATATTCCCTTTATTTGTTTTCGTCTTTAACTCAGTTTTAACATTTATTAGTTTCTCTGCCTATCCACTTTTCCATTGGAACTGTAAACCCTGCAATACTAGGTGCATACCCACTGGGAAAAGATGTTCTCTTTTATTTTATATGAACTGTTGGAAATAATTGTGCACTAAAGGCTGGAAAATTACTGTATTGGTATTGTCCTCCATTCAATAAGCACTTATCCAACACAAAATTGATGGAAGTGTTTTACTTTGCTGACTACAATATGTTGGTTGAACTATTTAGCAAATTGTTAATCTATATTATGAAAATAAATAGCTGGTGAATGTAAAATATCTTCTTTTAAAAATAATTTGCTGCATGTTCTGGAGTGGGTTCTATCCTATAAAAGCTGATTAATGTTCGCACAAACTCCGTAACAGTTTTGGCATTTTCAGTTCACCCAGCACAAATACACGAAGCTGCAGTTTCTTTGACTGAAAAGTTCCAAGAAACAGGAACTCCTGCACTCTGCTGGGTGGTGGTGCAGGCAGGGCAGCTGTCAGTGCAGGGCTGTGTTAGCAGAGTTCAGTGTGGAGGCAGAAAGGTGCAGGTGGCCTCTGTCCCAGGGCACCTCCAGGTTAATGCGTGTGCACGCTGTGCTCCCGTACGACTTTGGTTCTACTGAAGTTTGGAAGGCTTTCCTGGAAGGTGGTTTATTGAAGGAGTGCAAGTCAGTTTTTCAGTGACTGCTTCCAGTAGTCTCTTTTTATCTTGCCTTGCCTAGCCTCCCCTGATGTGTGTACTTAGTTATTGTGAGATGCCAGGAGTGCACAGCAGTGATGACAGAGGAGTGCATTTGAGCAGCCAACAGCAGTGAGGACTGGGAAGTCACTGGAAGCCTCTGGTTTTTTGATGGAATAAATCCATAATAGCCAAGGAAAGGATCTAGCATTATTTGTTTGCAAAACTTGAGTGCATTCTGAACATGGCCTTTGATCATTAACCAAAATGCAAAAGCTTTAATTAAAAGGAGGCACAAAAGATTCAGTAATGACAGTGAATAAATCTTCTGTACTTTGACAGTGTGTGTGAATGTGGCTCAGAGTGCTGCAAATGACTGAAAGAAATGTTCCTTTTAACCACACAAAACTGCCTTCTACTAAAGGACAGTTCATTAAAGCTGAATTTAGCGTTTATGCCTAGAGAAATTTAACGGCTATGTCTGTGACAAATGCATTATTCATTGCATATTGTTGTGTATGAGATTTAAGGAAAAGTAAAACATATCATGAGTGCCCACTCTTGTCCGCTGGTGTTCTTCCCGCTACAGCAAGCTGTGGCGTAAAAAGGTAACTGCATTATTCTACAAACAAAATCACAGGAGTTGGATATGTGTCACAAACTTTTGACATTTAGCCTAGGTCACAAGCTGTCTTTCTTGCATGCCTCTGTGATCTCTTCTTGTCTGGGGAGGTAAAGCTGTAGTGCGTGCTGTTCCAGGGAAGGGTGGTCGTACCCCAGTTGTAAATGAACTCCCCACTCAGAGGTTTGCGTTTTGCACAGGAAAACCTAGAGCAAATAATGAGAATACTGGAACTCTAACAGAGTAGTGGATGTTTGGGATTAAAATCTGACTTTTTGTTTCCATTTTTATTTTGCAGTTGTTCTAGATGGGGCCAGTAGGGAGAAGTTGATTTATGACAAGGTTTTAAAAAGCGCGTCAGTTTGTTTAATCAGGAAAGGCACTGGGAAGATATTTGACCTTTCAGTTCCTCTGTATTTATCTCCATTCTTTCTCTTCCATTTTGTGGATTGGGACTAGAACTGACTTGTTTCTTATGTTTTATAGATGTTTATGAGCTGACTTTGTGTTTATAATGAGGCCTGTGTAAACATCCCATAATGATACCCCAATAATTGCAGCATTCAGAGAGTTTGTTCAGGAACTCAACCAACAGACAACCTGAAAGGGATCAGACTGAACTGCCCATGTATGTATTTTCATACATGTGGCTTCTCTTTTAATAAATATCAAATAAAAAAGCTGTTTCTGAAATTACATAGATTTGCACACGTTTGCATCAAGATACTTGATTAAATTTCAAGCAAAATATATTTTGGGGAGAAGAGAGGTACAATCCAATGTCAGTCCCACCAAAGACAGAGTTACATTTGGCTGTCCAGCTACTGGTTATAAAGGGGATAAAACTAAATGAAAACAAACACATGTGAACCAAAAAGTATTGCAAAATGCAACAGAAATTGTTTCTGTATTTTAAATCCATTTGAAATTCAGTAATATGCTTTTATTATATGGAAGGCTCTAACTTAGTCAGGTGTTGACATCCCTTTCCATGTTTGTGTTGGGTCAGAAAAGCAGAAATATATTCTCCTGAATTGAGATTTTATCCAGTAAAAGAAGGAATATTCTATGATTCTAAATGAATGCTGAATTCCCTTGATTTCAATAAGCATAAAAAGCACTTGAACTTTTTCTTGCTGTGAAGCACAACTTAGTATCATACAAAAACATATACACTTTTTAAAAATATTTGCTGAACTGCTGCTGGGTTGCAAATGCATAAGTAAATGATGAAGAGGATGGTTAATTCTTACATTATTAGTTTATTTTTCTTGAATAAATAGCCATAATAATAATCACAAAATATAAACACCTCACTTCTTGTTGGGCCAGGTGTCATTTCTTTGAGGCTGGCACATACAACAGCTTTTAAGCATCTTAAAATGACACAGAATTTTTGGCCTGGTGTTGATATTCCATCTTTCTTTTAAGAAATTCTTCTGCTATAAATTATTTCCTCAGCTTCAAAAGGCAAAGATGGGTATCGCCAACAAGAAAATGCTAGTAATTTCATTTTTGTTCATGACTTGAGGCATTTAAAGGTAAATTTTAGATACAAATATTGTTATTGAAAATTTTATACTAGTTTTCTGTAGATCACCAAATGCTTTGCAGTTGCTAATGTATTAGTGTGGAAAATCTAAATGGAAAATTGCATCCAAACGAGGACTCCCACAGATTTCTAAAGTACTCTGTCCCTCATTAAATTAATTATAGCATTTTTTACTATCTTCAGGCTTTTGTGGAAAAAACAGTGTTCTCACTGTAGGGGATCAAGGGTAAGAGCTGACTGAGAAAAGCTGTGGTTCTGCTTTGTCAAGTCTTTGTGGTAGACTTCATATTGGTACTTTATAACGACATGTATTAAGAATAACAGACAATTAAATTATCTTTAAAAAGGAATGTGTCTTTTTGTGTACTAAGTTGCAACTAGTATAGAACTGAGGGTCCTACTTGAGGGCATGGAAAAAAATGAGTCTTTTGAAGAGAGAGTTACAAAATGATTTTGAATTTTACTTGGAAATCAAGGCAAAAGTTTGTTTTTGGGGAATGAATATCTGTTATTTAGGCTAGGCAATCAAACAGATGTGTATGCTAAGTGTATTCTCCCTTGTGTGTTGCTTTTAACAGCAAGTTAGGGCTGGTTTTGTCCCAGGCAGGCCATCAGGGATGTCACGGAGGTTTTCTTATGCATTTTCTATCTAATTTTTGCTGTTTAATCGGTTGTCTGTTCTCACCACCACTCAACAATAAAATTATAAAGACACTGAGGACACACCCACACACCTTCCTGTGCTGTGCTTTGGGAAATACAGAAGAGGTAGTCAGATTATCCCATACTTGCTCTAGTGAAATGAAAGCAACTGAGTACAGCAGAAATGAAAGCAGCTCCACCTTGCAGAAAACATGGGGAGGTCCCGTGGAGGGGAGAATATTGAGACTTTCTTTCTCTGAATGCCTGCAAACATCCCTCATCTCAGAGACACTCAGCAGTGGGCTGGAGGAGGCAGGGTCATGCACTGAGACTGGGGATCAGGATTTCTGCTGCAGATCCACTGGCAAAGACAAGTACTTACTTGATGAAAATACTTTTCAATGTACTATGCTCTTTCACTTGAAGCTGGAAATTTTGTTTCCAGATAACACCTGTAGATGAAGAATTCTGTCACTCAAGTTACAGCCAAAAAGTCTCGTTTTAGGAAAGGAACAACCAAACACAGATTTTCTCCCTTTAGAGACTCAGGAAAGTTCAGAGTGATAAGAGGGCAATGGTAAGAGACTTTCTTCACAGGAACCAGCGAATATTGTGCTTCAATTACTTGTTATAAATTATGTATTCATATATAGCTCCATTTAAATTTATCTGCAAAATGTCAAAAGTATGAGGAAAGAAAGGCATGAGCACTTCTTTCCTTAAGCAATTAAAAAAAAAAAATCTAATGATTTCTTGCCTTTTTTTTTTTCTCCTTTCTCTCAGGTCCGCACCAGTGTCCTACCTGATCACAAGGAACCAAGAGCAGATGTTGGGGTAAGCAATTATTTTCATTGATTGATTTTTTTTTTTTTCCATCTCATCAGCAGGCACAGACACTCACTGCTCAACAGGAGCTGACAAGCTTTTTTAATAGCAGAAGTTTTTGGTTGAATGAATAAAACAATCAAGGCAGGAGTGATAGTCTCATAGATTGGTGTAATCCCATTCACATCTTTTTGAAAATCTTTTTCGACTGAAGCTATCCCGAGACAAGCACAACTGAGCCAACTCCTTGCTGATGTCCTACAAGCAATCTGGATGAGATTAAGAGTCTGGAATGGCATTGCCTCAAGAAGTCTGGGCTGTCACCTTCTGGTCTTTGTGTGCAGGGTATCAAACATTCTGCAGCAGGAGCTGCCTTTGGTTTGTGTTTTCAGAAATTGGACTGGCAATATATAGGAAACTCATTTTTATGAGGAGTTCTACAGAGTGTTTGACAAAGGTATTGGGAAGTAATTTCTGGGTCTGAGAGGGCTAAAACCTCACGAATAATATGGACACCTGGTGGGGGTGGGAAAGGTTGGTCCTGGTAGAGCTGAATAAAAAAACAAGGACTGCATGATGCAGGTGTCAGATCTGTCTGCAAACATGTAAAATAACCGGGGCTTTAGATTTTTAGCCTAAAGTGTTGACTTTTCTGCCATATCAGGGCTTCCTTGCCATAGTTTTCAGGACTTCAGTGTTTGAAAAATCTGTAGTTTGGCAGAAAGTTCAGTCTTAGTGAAGTAATGGATTTGTTTTAACTTTTCATTGAGCTATTATAGAGCCTTCTCTCTTTGGCTAGCTGAGACTATTCATCAAACTACTCAAGGCACATATCTTAAGATTTATTGTTGTGACTACAACACTAGCAAAATTCCAAAGGAACATTACTCTGCAATTAGCATTACAGCAGCAATTCTGTTTAAAGCCTACTTTTCAAGCCTTTCCTAGTCATGTGGGCAAAGTTAGATTGGTTTGTAGACTGCCAGTTCAGGCCCCAGGGCGGGCTATTGGTATCTAAATCAGTATGGGAAAAGTATTCTCCAGTTTGATATAGACCCCTTGAACATTAGCATAACTCTCTTCATTTGGGTCATGGGATCATTTAAAATTTTATTTGATTTTGCACATAGCTCTGTGTTGTCAAGCCAAGAATTTTTGTTCTTTAAATAAGCATAAGAATATGAAACAGAGAACTCAGTGGAGTGTTTTAGCCGATAAAATCATTTGCCTTTAATTTCATGACACTGGAGAAGTAGATCTTTGACACTCAGACATGCTTAGTGGGTACAATGACCAAAGCTCTTTGACTTTATGAGAGAGCAGTGTAGTTGGCTTTCAGCTCTGGTCACATGAGGATTCTGACATAGGATTCTTAAATGTATTTATAGTTCTATTTTCCTGCAGAAAGAAGCCCCAAATGACCAGACCTTCTATCAGTTTCATTCCAAATACTCCTCTACTCCTTTCCAAATGGTCAGGTTTCAAACACAAGCACTCAAATGTCATGAATTGCCAGAATAAATGCTGCCATAGAGACACAGTGCTGTGGAATGTGGTCCTTCAGTATGAAGAAGGACATGCTCTTGGAAGAAGATAAATAATCTGAGCTAAATATGTGACCACAGAGTTTTAGTGCAGAAAGAGTGTCGTGTTGACTGGTCTAAAGGAAGACAGAACCATCTGTGTGTTCACTCCAGCAAGGCTGTGCATCACCGTGTGTTGCACCTGGATGTCTTTTTTGTAGAAGTACCTTGCATTTTGGCACTGAAAACTAACCATGCTCATTGACTGTGTGACTGTGTTATTTTTCTCTATATATATCCTGCAGACCTTTTTTCTTCCTTTCTTCCTGTTCATCACATCCACTCTTTTTCCAGCCTTCCCTAGACTCTCATCCTGTGTCTTTTTTCCTTTGCTGCTTAGGAATTCTAAGCCTGTGCCACTGATGGGAATAAGCCATACCTCATGATTCAGTTTACCAAACTGCAGAGCAGTGTCGGTGCTTACCTAATTTCAGAATTGTTATTTGAACTCTATGTTGTATATGGAAGGAAACTTATCTTAATGTAGAGCTTTACTGTTTGTGTTCAAACACTCAACATCCTGCTGGCTTTCCTGAAAGAAAGCAGGCTAAAGGGAACTTTACTCTTCTCAACAGGGACAAATTCTTTTCTGTTTTTCCCTGAATGGAATATTGCTCGTTCTCAGCAGCCTCTGTTGACTCAGAGCAACTTGTTTCTTCTTTCATTTGTACATCCAAAAAGGCATATAATTTAGCCTGGAATTTTAATTTGCCATTCCAACAGTGAACTCAGTGTTATGTAATAAAAAAACCAAACTTTGTGTCCTTCTTATTGTTTTATTTCAAAAAATTAAGCATAATATCATGATCTTATTATAATCTATTTAGAGCAAGTGATATTGTGTTGTATATTTAAAAGATAAATGGATAGAAGATGGCTGTAGGCTGTGAGTTTCTTTCCCATTGTTCCCAAGGCGAGAATACTACTGCTGGCCAAGTTGACAAAATGGGATTTCAGCAACATGGAGCAGGATATGAGCAGAGGTTAAAAAATAACCAAAGTGCAAAAGAAGATTTAATCCTTTTTCTTCTTTGCACTTTTTTTTTATATGTGAAGAGGGATTTTTATAGAAGAGAAAGATGTAGTGTTGTAGCTTTATTTAACTTGAGGCATTCTAGTTGCATTACCACACTTCTCTGCACTTTTAATGCAGTGAATAGGTTCACCTTACAATGGAAATAGAGGAAAAAAAGTACTTAAAACATTGCCAAGAATTAGAGAAATATAATATTTCTATTAATAAACTTGTGCTGAACTCAATTTAAAAATACCTTCCCAGCAAACACATTCATATTTGGAATACATGGATGGTAGTGCCAACAGCTTGAGGAAAAACCGTAACAAGAACAACTTTGGTGAAACACTAAAAACTTAGCACTTCTTATAATCCAAAAAATAGAAAAATAGAAATAAATAAATGCAAAATGCAAATACTTGTACTGAATGAAAATTTTCCTGTGGCTGTACATCTTACGACCTGTTATTTTGTCAGGTTGTTAGCCTGTTCTTAATAGTAAAGAGAAAGGTTCCTGCTCGTAAACCAAAGGTTTTATCTCTTTACTGACAATCATGCTGCAGATGCACAAAAAAATTTCTAGTGGATAGAGTGTCAAACTGTTATATTGAAATGCAATATTTTTCTAGGTACCAAAGAAAGATTTTAAAGTGTGAGACCAAAAGAAGTAGCAAAAGTGAATGAATATGTTATCTTTTCTTTCTCCTTTGTAGCGAAGCTTCCTGGGCTGTGCAACTTTTAGAGTAGGAGATCTTGTGAAGTCAAAGGAGCAACAGTTGACCCTTACCCTCAGGTAAGTGTTTCCCTCTGTTGTAAATCATGGTGAGTTAATAACCCTTGGCATTTCTCACCCAAAGAAAGGCAACAAAGCTGGGGAAGGGTCTGGAGCACGAATCAGGTGAGGAATGGCTGAGGGAGGAGAGGAGGCTCAGTAGGGACCTTATCACCTTCTACAGTTATCTGAAAGGAGGTGTTGTGAGGTGGGGGTTGCTCTCTTCTCCCAGATTGAAGTCAGAAGACAAGAGAAAATTTCCCCAAGTTGCACCAGGTGAGGTTTAGATTGGACATCAGAAAAAAAATTCTTAGCAGGAGGGGTTATCAAGCACTGGAATAGGCTGCCCAGGGAAGGAGGGGGTCTCCATCCCTGGAGGAGATATGGAGATGAGACATGTAGATGTGACCCTGAGGAACATGATTTGATGGTGCACTGGATTAATGCTTGGGCTCAATGCTCTTAAAGGTCTTTTCCAGCCTGTACAATTCTATGACTGCTGCTTGACTGTGTTTTAAACTCCATGTTCCATCAGATAAATTAGATGTCAACTTGAAGTGCTTCTAATTCTGCCACGCAAAAATTCAAAATACAACACCAAAGTTAAATATCAACCCTATAACCTGGAGCTTCGCAGCTGCCAAGGTAGAAAAGGTGATTTTATGGTATGATAACCTATGGAAGAATTGCAGGGAACTTGGCATAGGGAATATTCATTCAAAGTTTCCTTTAGAAGGGAGCCCAAGACTCTCAGTTTTGTTTGGTGTGCGTGGTTTAAAGAATTAACAGTGTACAGTTTGTTGTTTACTAGGCATGTTTAAAGAAGGTGGGTCTAATTATTGAAGGTGTCTCCCATGTGAAACACTTGTGGTCTCTTAAAGTCATTGTTATATGCAGCCATGCTGAAGTTGTGGGGGGTGTGATGTACATCTCTAACCAGTGACAGGGTACAGAGCTGCAGAAGGGTCAGGGACAATGCTCAGAACCTGGGGCTGGGCTGAACAGATACATCTGAAAGCTGTGCACTGAAGGAAAAAAAAAAATTATTATCACCCCTGATACTGTCTTGCATGGCTTTAGATAAATGAAGATATAATCAAAACCTTTTGAAGGTTAGAGGCAACCTTTTGTGTGGTGGTTTTAGAATAAATTCATTGGACTTTCTATAGTGCAGGGATTATATTGAGCTGATTTTTGCAAGTGCAATGGAGGCTTATTTGGGATTACTGGGAAGGTGCAGTTAAGCTGCACAGAGCAACTGCTCAAACTCCACTTGTCTACAAAGGCAACATTTTGGGAGGCAAGAAGCTGTGATAGGGAGAACTGAGACACTGGTGCGTGCTGTGCCTAGGATGTTGTACATAGGTGCTGTGGGAAGGTTGTGTTACATTTGTTACCCTGAGCACAGGAAGATAGCATTAATTTGATTTAAGGAGCTAAATTTGACCCATTCAGAGATTTTATTTAGAAATGGAAACTTCTTGAGGTATTTTGATACCTGCCTTCCTATTTCAACAAGAGTAGTTATATATGAGTGTGTAGTTTACAGGGTAAAGTCAACAAAATACTTTAATTTCTTCCAAACAGAAGACGCCACACCTAACAAGAGGATAACTTTGTCTAACAAATAATCTAATTAGATAAAATGTGAACTGGTTTTTCCCTGTGGGAATTGATGGCTAGGTAAACGAGTTCCAGCTTAGTGATTGTAAGAATCTGTTCTTGCAGGAATTCAAGTTTTCTAGCTCTTTGGGATAGATAAACTTTGCTTCCCCCATTGACATGTTGAGAGTTTGATCTGAAAGATTGCCTCCAACAGGTGGCACAGTGACTGACAGAACAGAAAGCTTCAGGACAGTTTCAGAGTATGCATTTTGTATCTCAGCCATCCAATTTGTAATCAAAAAAGTTAAGATGGAAAGCTCAAAAGAAATAGATGAAAAATTTGCTTTTAATTAATATTTTAAGTCTTGGTTGTCCTCTTTGTTCAGCTAATGCTAGAAGACAAATATACCAATTAAATTAATTTCCAGATACATTAAATGGTACAGTTTAGTCGGTTGGATATTTTTTTAAGAAAAAAAATCGTAACCTTTTAAAAGTGGGATTGTTTTCTGATTATGACTATTCAGCAGCAGAAAGTCAGTAGAAATTATCCACATTTCTTCCATGGCAATTTAACCAGAGCAGTCTACTAATTTAAGCTTGCTTTCCTCTAATCACCTTGAGGTATTAGCACCTCTCAGGAGGATAGAGGATATATCAAGGGACTTGTCAGAGCATGAAATTCTGTTTAATTCTTGTTGATATTCTTTGGATGGGAGTTTATCGGGGACTGCCTGTGGTTGAGATACTCCTTTGTTAGATTTAAAATAGAGATTGAAGGACCCAGAAATTGCTCTGCGGTGTGCCCTGTAAAGATTGGTGTAATTATAGAATCTGGTTCATTTTTAACTGAGCTTTTTTTTTGTTTTTCTTTTTTGTTTTTAATTATGTCTTTCCGTTGTCTTTCTGAGGTACAATGTAACAATATAAAAGTGATTTCAAAGGAAGATTCTCCTATTTTTCTGTTACTTTTGTGGTGAGCTGGCATGCGTCTACAAGTTCTTACTGTTGACGCACTGTGCTCTACTTTTCCTACCATTGTACCCTAGTAGTGTTTAGGGACACAAGGAACAAAACCTTGGCAAAAAAAGTTTTTATTTTGATTGTCCTTTCTTCTCCGTGAAGGTGCCCTGAACTGGTGGCTGAGTGCTTCTGGTAGATCTGTGAGCGTGTAGCTACTCATCAAAACACGGAAAGGTCCATTTGTAGAATTACTTCAGTGTACACAACTGACATTGGCAGAGGCATTTAGTTACTAGAGATTTGGGATTGCAGTTTCCAGTATAGAATTTATAAAAAGAAAGATGCTTTCTATAGACTCGCATGTTTCATTTGGCAATGATAATGCAATGCCAATTTCTTCCAGCTTTCTCATACAGTTGTAATGATGAATGGCATAAAATGGGCTGTTGAATTAAACAAAAGCGTTTCTCAGTAGGAGAATATTTCTTAATATTGACTATATGATATAGTGTGTTCAATTAAAAAATAAATCATGAATATTTTCTTCATTCTAAATGAGAGCTAGGTATACTGGCTGCTAATTTAGTAATAAAAGCTGATTTTTTTTTTTAGTTGATTTAATTTTTAAGTTCAATTTAAAGGATCTTTTTCATGCCTTTCTGTTAAGAACAACATAACATTTGGATTGGGTTTTTTTTTAATTTTTCTTTTTCTTTTTTCTCTTTTCTCTTTTCTCTTTTCTCTTTCTCTTTCTCTTTCTCTTTCTCTTTCTCTTTCTCTCTCTCT